>JBAIAA010000862.1:0-301207 GCA_037893245.1 Crossaster papposus
TACCGCATTTTTCAGATGTTATCGAAAACGTTGCTTCTTTAAGAGGCCGTTTGGAACGGATCGGCTTATTGGAATACGCCCTTGCTGAAATTAAGTGTGCCCAGTAAGGTGATAATTAGGATAATAGTAAAAACGTTAATTTTACAAAACATGTGCGGTACACTTTTTTTTTAAGACAGTGTTTTACTAGAAACATCAAATACCGCATTTTTCAGATGTTATCGAAAACGTTGCCTCTTTAAGAGGCCGTTTGGAACAGATCGGCTTATTGGAATACGCCCTTGCTGAAATTAAGTGTGCCCAGTAAGATGATAATTAGGATAATGAAGTAAAAACGTTAATTTTACAAAACATGTGCGGTACACTTTTTTTTATAAGACAGTGTTTTACTAGAAACATCAAATACCGCATTTTTCAGATTTTATCGAAAACGTTGCCTCTTTAAGAGGCCGTTTGGAACAGATCGGCTTATTGGAATACGCCCTTGCTGAAATTAAGTGTGCCCAGTAAGGTGATAATTAGGATAATGAAGTAAAAACGTTAATTTTACAAAACATGTGCGGTACACTTTTTTTTTAAGACAGTGTTTTACTAAAAACATCAAATACCGCATTTTTCAGATCTTATCGAAAACGTTGCTTCTTTAAGAGGCCGTTTGGAACGGATCGGCTTATTGGAATACGCCCTTGCTGAAATTAAGTGTGCCCAGTAAGATGATAATTAGGATAATGAAGTAAAAACGTTAATTTTACAAAACATGTGCGGTACACTTTTTTTTAAGACAGTGTTTTACTAGAAACATCAAATACCGCATTTTTCAGATGTTATCGAAAACGTTGCCTCTTTAAGAGGCCGTTTGGAACAGATCGGCTTATTGGAATACGCCCTTGCTGAAATTAAGTGTGCCCAGTAAGGTGATAATTAGGATAATGAAGTAAAAACGTTAATTTTACAAAAACATGTGCGGTACACTTTTTTTTTTAAGACAGTGTTTTACTAAAAAACATCAAATACCGCATTTTTCAGATGTTATCGAAAACGTTGCTCTTTAAGAGGCCGTTTGGAACGGATCAGCTTATTGGAATACGCCCTTGCTGAAATTAAGTGTGCCCAGGAAGGTGATAATTAGGATAATGAAGTAAAAACGTAAATTTTTCCAAAACATGTGCGGTACACTTTTTTTTAAACGGCATTTTACAAAAAACATCAAATACCGCATTTTTCAGATCTTATCGAAAACGTTGCTTCTTTAAGAGGCCGTTTGGAACAGATCGGCTTATTGGAATACGCCCTTGCTGAAATTAAGTGTGCCCAGTAAGGTGATAATTAGGATAATGAAGTAAAAACGTTAATTTTACAAAACATGTGCGGTACACTTTTTTTTTAAGACAGTGTTTTACTAAAAACATCAAATACCGCATTTTTCAGATGTTATCGAAAACGTTGCCTCTTTAAGAGGCCGTTTGGAACGGATCAGCTTATTGGAATACGCCCTTGCTGAAATTAAGTGTGCCAGGAAGGTGATAATTAGGATAATGAAGTAAAAACGTGAATTTTCCAAAACATGTGCGGTACACTTTTTTTTTAAACGGCATTTTACAAAAAACATCAAATACCGCATTTTTCAGATCTTATCGAAAACGTTGCTTCTTTAAGAGGCCGTTTGGAACAGATCGGCTTATTGGAATACGCCCTTGCTGAAATTAAGTGTGCCCAGTAAGGTGATAATTAGGATAATGAAGTAAAAACGTTAATTTTAAAAAACATGTGCGGTACACTTTTTTTTTAAGACAGTGTTTTACTAGAAACATCAAATACCGCATTTTTTCAGATGTTATCGAAAACGTTGCCTCTTTAAGAGGCCGTTTGGAACGGATCGGCTTTTTGGAATACGCCCTTGCTGAAATTAAGTGTGCCCAGGAAGGTGATAATTACGTTTATGAAGTAAAAACGTGAATTTTCCAAAACATGTGCGGTACACTTTTTTTTAAACGGCATTTTACAAAAAACATCAAATACCGCATTTTTCAGATCTTATCGAAAACGTTGCTTCTTTAAGAGGCCGTTTGGAACGGATCGGCTTATTGGAATAGCCTATGCCCTTGCTGAAATTTAGTGTGCCCAGGAAGGTGATAATTAGGATAATGAAGTAAAAATAAAAAATTTACAAAACATGTGCGGTACACCATTTTATTTAAGACGGCATTTTATTGATTCGGAAGTAATATGTTGCGAGAAACGCTTAAAAATGAGGTTCTCTGGAATCGACTAATATAATGGCAATTTTGGAGGGAAAAAAGTGTTAAGAATACTATTTATAGTCTTGCTGATAGTTATTGTTGAAGTTAATCTTTAATTGGGGATTAATTTCCGTCCTATTTTCGAAAATTCGTTGATCTAATTTGTAAATCTAGTTTCAAATCAGCACCTCCTTTTGTCGCATGGATTCTAAATTTTTATGAACGGCTGCGGCCGGCCGAATCGCGGGCTGAATCGCGGGTTGAATCGAAGGCTGAATCGCGGGCTGAATCGCGTGTTGAATCGGCAGAACCTAGCCCGCGATTCAACCACTGACCTCTGGATTCAACACGAGATTCAGCCCACGATTTGGCTGGCCGCCCGCGATTCGGCTGGCCGCAGCCGTTTATAGAAATTTAGAATCCATGCGACAAAAAGAGGTGCTGATTTGAAACTAGATTGACAGATTAATTCAACGAATTTTCGAAAAAGGTACGGAAATTAATCCCCAATTATAGATTAACTTTAACAATAACTACCAGAAAGACTATAAATAGTGTTTACTTCATGTTTTGGATTTTTTTTATTTTTACTTCCTTATCCTAATTATTACCTTCCTGGGCGGGCACACTTAATTTCAGCAAGGGCGTATTCCAATAAACCGTTCCGTTCCAAATGGCCTTTTAAAGAAGCAACGTTTCGATTACATCTGAAAACTTGTTTTTCATTATTTGGGGGGTTTTCTGCGCTCTTTCATAATTTTCCAGGGGACTACCCTGTTTCAACTGTATTTGCAGATTAATTGATTTAGACGCTTTTAAGAAAACACGCAATTAGAGAGAAAATGTCGCCTAACGCACATGTGTGTTTATCTTTATTTCATATCTTCATGATCGGTTTTCTGTTTAGCTCACTCAATGTCAGCACCATTTTTTTATGAAGGATGACTCTGTATATACAAAATGTGACTTATACAGACATGAAAGGCTTTTTAACAAACTTTAAATGACAAAATATATATCTTATACTATATCCGTAAGTCATCAAACCACCGTACCTATTACCGACACGCTTGTAACGTGTCATTATTTTGGATGTTAAATGCCTCCCTAAAAATGTATTATTAAAGACGGTGGGTAGTACTAATCGGCTGCATACAGCCCTTCTACAAAAGTTCAAGTCCATATGATGCTCCCCAAAACATTACAACTTTTACAACAAAGATATTACAAACAAAATCAGTAAAGATGTTTTCACTAATTACATATCTGTACTCTTGTTCATGTCTTATACTGCACCATAAATTATAAAGGTTGAGTAAGCAAAATGTTATGAAAATGTTCAAATTCACTGTCTAACAATTGTGTTGGTCCCCTGTAGGCCTTTTATTCAATACCTAAACTTGCAAATTGTTCAAAATCTTTTCCAATAATTGCTTAATTATGTTGTTGTTGGCAGAATAATATGATTACACACCGAAATGACGATGGACTAGCTAGCTGTTTGCTAACAACAGCATTTTACAGTAGCCCGTACAGTACAATTATTTTGTTTGCGCTTAATTGTTTTAAGATGGCAAGATCAACAACAATAATAAATACCAACAAATTCGATTCTTATTAGGATTCAGCTCCCCAAAAGTACATGTAGGCCCTACATGTATTACAAAGTTTTACGAAGTGAATATAAAAGTACGGTAGTACTTCTTATGACTAACTAGAGTAAACAAAGGTGTGCATAAGCTTTCGTAGCTGCAGCTACTTTATCAGATGCAATGAAGTGGGGCATCCTCACACAAGATATACATAGAGGAGCACATGTACATTTACCAGGCCACACAATATTATTATAATAAAGAAGTAAAAACGTGAATTTTCCAAAACATGTGCGGTACACCTTTTTTTTAAAGACGATGGTTTACTAGAAACATCAAATACCGCATTTTTCAGATGTTATCGAAAACGTTGCCTCTTTAAGAGGCCGTTTGGAACGGATCGGCTTATTGGAATACGCCCTTGCTGAAATTAAGTTTGCCCAGGAAGGTGACAATTCTGATAATGAAGTAAAAAGGTGAATTTTCCAAAACATGTGCGGTACACTTTTTTTAAGACGTAATTTTACTGGAAACATCAAATACGGCCTTTTTCAGATGTTTTCGAAAACGTTGCTTATAGTTGCAGCGCTGAGGGCGCAAGACGCGCGATATTATCTATAGAGTGCACTACAGACATAAATAATCTATAGACGGACAGCACTGAGGAGGCGCTAGAGTGAAATTTCATGAAAGCCACAAATCGTGGGCAAATTTTTTAATTTCTGTAAGAACTCATTCTTTTTGACAAAAAATACAAATTCATAACTATATGCAGCATTTATATACAGTTAACAGCTGAAAGTATTTTTAGTCGACACCAGCTGCGTTTTCAACCGAAATTACCTATTTGTATCCGTCCTCCCGAAGTCTTTTCATAGAGTCATGCATATTATTTTGTCAACCACTTCCACCCACGATTTCATACTTAGTCAGGCGCTTTCGAAATTACGGTACCTGGACGTTGATTTTCAAAGGCGCTGTCCGCTATAGGTTATTTACGTCTGTGGGTGCACTAGCCTAATTCAAGTCCCATTGAAAAAAGTTTTAAATCAACAATGTTCAGGACCAAGTTTCATGCAAACCGACATAATTGGGGTTTCTTAAACAACAATCGGATTATTGTCTTGGTCTTTATCTTTCCATTTCGTTTCAATTTTTAGTGGGTTAGCCAATTACTTTTTTTTGGGGGGGGGGGGGGGGGCGCCTAGGGGTGCGGACAGGGTGTACTTGTACATTACATCGTACTAATTTCGAACACTATCACCAGTATCAGCGTTAAACTTTCACAATTCATCGTGCTCGACTCAGTTCAGCCATGGGCGTAGTTCAGCCATGGAGCTATAATTCAGCTAGCTTACGTTAATTGCACAATGTACGATGTGGATGTTATGGCAAGCCAAAGGGGAAACAATTCGAGCGATTCACAATACCTAGAAGCTGCCGTTGGAGGCGCAAATCCTGCTATACCCGCAGTGCATCATGGGAAAAAGTCGGCATCAGTTTGAAAAACGGTATTCATTTTGCATGAACTCATCAGTTTTTACGTCTTTTTGGACGCGTACGATTAAAGTTCCAATTTTTTTCTGCAAGTAACAATGTTTTAATCATCAACGCTTCCGGATACATTTATGTTTGTGTTTTACCTCGCGTGAACAATGAAGAATAGATATTTCACTACAGTATGATATACGAAAGAAGTCGACCGTAAAGTTTAAAAGTGGCTCTTTTGAGTCAAACGCTTGGTGGCGCACTGCATTGTGAATCGCCCGAATTAATTATATAAAAACATATATATATATAAAATAAAAACATATATATATAAACATTATAAATAAAATAACATAATTATATAAAAACATATATATATATATAAAATAAAAACATATATAAACATTATTATACATATATTTTATAAATAAAACATATATAAAGAAATATATAATTTGTATGTAATATATATATAATAAAATATGTATTACATAAACATAATATCTTACAAAATATCAAAGTTCCAAAAATCTTTAAAAGTAACAAAATATAATTGTAAAAAAATATATTTTAACTGTTATTGTTAACTTAGGAAAAATATTTAACATGTAACAAATATATATGATAAACATAAGTATGTACATGTACACAAATATATAATGTTTTAAAATATATAAAGTTTACAAATATAAAGTGTTGGCCAAATTACGGCACAAGATGGCGCTCTGCTGAACACGCCAAACATGTCGAATCTGGGCCCAATTTCTTAGCTCTGCTAACCACAGAATTCCGCGCTTACGGTCACCATTTTGCGCTAACCGCGCTAGCAGGAAAATTTTGCGCTAACCCTGTAAGCACAGAATCCTTAGTTACGGGGTGTACGCATGCTCAGAGACCGAAATTCCTCGCTAACGCATGAAATACGTTTACCGTAAGCACCGAATTTTCTGCTATAGTAGGCAGGGATTCTTCGCTAACGGTAAGCAGAGCCAACTTGGGCCCAGGGCCCAATTTCTTGGCTCTTCTTACCGTTAGCGAACAATCTCTGCTTACAATAGCAGAACATTCGGTGCTTACGGTAAACGTATTTCACGCGTTAGCTAGGAATTTTGGTCTCTGAGCATGCGTACATCCCGTAACTAAGGATTCTGTGCCTACAGGGTTAGCTCAATTTTTTCTGCTAGCGCGGTTAGCGGAAAATGGTGACCGTAAGCGCGGAATTCTGTGGTTAGCAGAGCCAAGAAATTGGGCCCAAATCTATTGCTGCGTTTTAATCGCGTCGTGTTTATTGTGTTCTATGGAACGCCGCAGCAGACATAATATCAGTCGACTCGTGCCGGTGTCACGTTGAAAACCGTGCCTCCCTCACGTTTAGCCCAAAAGTGTAACGCTGCCACGTCGAAAACCGTGCCTCCCTCGCGTTCAAAAACCGTAACGCCGACGTCAATAAAAACCGTAACACCGACGTCAATAAAAACCGTAACGCCGACGTCAATAAAAACCGTAACGCCGACGTCAATAAAAACCGTAACGCCGACGTCAATAAAAACCGTAACGCCGACGTCAATAAAAAGCGTAACGCCAACGTTAATAAAACCATAACGCTGACGTTAAACACTATAAAGAATATCCTTACCGCATTAGCCTCTGTCATGACCTTTCTAAAAGGTCAACGCGCGGAAAATTGTCAAGATGGCGGCGCTTTACAACAGCAACACGTGTGTCGTCAATGTCATAACTTTATGGCTTACGACGGAGCCCTAAAGGCTGTGGCTATTTCGGAAGAATAAACCGTAGGCATAAGGCTGAATGTCATCCAAAACCGTAAAATTACGAAAAAAGAAAGAAAAAGTGACTGAAAAAATGACCAGTTGGTGAAAGTGTGCTGCGCTACGTGCGTAGCACGTACGTACGTGCGTAGCTAGCTGTACTTCGACGTTTACATTGTTTATAAACAGTTACTGTTGGGCCGACTTTCCTCATATGCAATGTTGCCAAATATTATTTGTTGACAAACTGCAAATTCATTGTACCTTTACCATGTTAATATTATGAATGCTTGCTATTTAGCCTCTGTTAACAATTTAGGTGTAAATTTAGTCCGAAAATACCCAAAACGGTGGCGTCCAGAAATTTGGCACACAATCGACCGGCGACTTTTCCCTAAGTCGCGGCGCAATTAACAATTCTTGGAAAATCCAAGTTTAATATTTACGAACTTCTTTTAATAGTAAGTGTCAATTATGACCCATGTGAGGTTTTAGTCAATAAAGGGAAGCTATACTAGATTTCACAGGCGTCTACATTTATTGTGACACTATAAAAAGTGTTTAAAACTGGTTGGTTTTTGCTGGATTTAGGAATGTTGAGGTTTAACGCCCATAATTATAGCAATTATGTGAACAAAGTGCTTGGGTGTAAAGCCCCAAATTTACATTTCATGTCCAAAAAAAAATACAAAATGCAAAAAGAATATTGCTTGTATGAATTGGCCCCAGAAAATATTTACTGTGTTGCATTCAAATGGCATTCAAATATGGCTTCAGTTCAGTGTCACTGTAAACAAAATTGTAGGCACTAATTAGTTGAAATGTTGGGCCTAACCGGTTTTCTGAGGAGCATAAATACACTTGAAGTGCAGGAAAACAAATCTAGTTTTATGATTGGCCATTTTTTGTTATTAAGTATTTCCCCCACTTCACTAACTATCTGTTTTCCTTCCTCCATGGTACAGCTAGCGTTAGTTTTACGCGAGAGCTAGGAAGCCATATTGACAAATTTCCGCAAAACGCCCTCTTCGGTTGATTTTCGTCAATTCATGACAGAGGCTAATGACTGGCTCGACTGTGCGCGTGCGTCTTGGTGGGTAGCGTTTGGAATGAAACCCACTCGTGAACACAGAGAAATTCACGATGAACACGATAAACACGACGCGATTGGAACGCAGCAAGAGTACTTTGTATAGAGCGATACGCGACGGTGCATGCTGCGCGCGCGTGTGTACGTACATGTACTGTTAGTTAGCTAGCTGCATGTGCGCCGGCTGCTTTCGTCGTATAAACTCGTAAGAATGGCGGACCCAAACACATAGCATGGTGTTCTAAAACGCACAGGCAACGTCATGGTTCAACTTTCAAATCGTCGTACTTCAACTTTCAAACGTTGTGGTTCAACTTTCAAAACGTCGTGGTTCAACTATCAAAACGTCGTGGTTCAACTTTCAAAACGTTGTGGTTCAACTTTCAAAACGTCGTGGTTCAACTTTCAAAACGTCGTGGTTCAACTTTCAAAACGTCGTGGTTCAACTTTCAAAACGTCGTACTTCAACTTTCAAAACGTCGTAGTACTTCAACTTTCAATTAACGTCGTGGTTCAACTTTCGCGCGCTTTTACCTGGCTCAAGGTAGCCGCGTATTCGGCCGGATTCTGGTCGCGGATTCAGCCAAGCATTCATTCACCAAAAGCCGAAAAATATATAATACATGCTGCAAAAGGTGATGCAAAGGTTTGTCATTTTATTCAAAGACATTTTCAAAATAAACAGTAAATAACAATACTTTTACAAACCATTTCAAATCATTACAACATAAGCCACACTTTTTTTAACCTTTCCTGTAATTTTGATGAAAAAATTTCAGTTAATTACAAGTAATCCTACTTCAAGTTATTTTTATAGATTGGGAAAAGAGAATGCAACATTTAAAACAAAATATACCTCACATGTTATCAAAAACTCATACTTTTATTTTATAATCTCCAAAATAATGCTACTGGGAAAACTTAATGTTGGTATAGGCTTAAGCCGAACACTAATTAGTGCCTAATTAGCCCGTTAAATAAATCCCTTTTTCAATGCAGTATTGTAATGCGTTTTTCGGCTGCGAATATATCTGCCCCTTTAAAACAAAGTTAAAATCTCATATTTGTATTTCATGATCTACGAGATCATGCTTCTATGCACACTTTTCTCTCGCAATTTTGGTAAAGACTTCAGCGGCCGAACAGTAATTAGTGCACTCGCACTCGTTTGGGCTTATTCGCGATGTTCTAGGTGATTCAATTAATTGAAAGTTGAAGTACGACGTTTTGAAAGTTGAAGTACGACATTTGGAAAGTTGAACAACGATGTCTGCCTGTCCGTTTTAGAACACCATAGAGAAGACAGCGTCGAACACTTAACTGTCTTGCAATTGTTGAAGAACAGGACTGTTTGGGTCCGCCATTCTTACGAGTTTATACGACCGTAACCAAAAACCTCCATGTCTAGGATACGACCGTACGATAGGTACGTAGGCCTACATGGACACGCGCGCGCGCGCAGCATGCACCGTACCGCCGCGCTCTATATTATGAGATCTGCTGATTCGACATGTTCGGCGGGTTCAGCAGAGCGCCATCTTGTGCCGTAATTTGGCCAACACTTTATATTTGTAAACTTTATATATTTTAAAACACAATATATATTTGTGTACATGTACATATATATGTTTATCATATATATTTGTTATATGTTAAATATTTTTCCTAAGTTAACAATAACAGTTAAAATATATTTTTTAACAATTATATTTTGTTACTTTTAAAGATTTTTGGAACTTTGATATTTTGTAAGATATTATATATATTAATGTATGTTTATGTAATACATATTATATTATATATATATTACATACAAATTATATATTTCTTTATATATGTTTTATTTATAAAATATATGTATAATAATGTTTATATATATATGTTTTTATTTTATATATATATATATGTTTTTATATAATTATGTTATTTTATTTATAATACACATTATATTATATATATTACATACAAATTATATATTTCTTTATATATGTTTTATATATACATTATATGTGTAATAATGTTTATATATATATGTTTTTATTTTATATATATATATATGTTTTTATATAATTAATTGTTTCCCCTTTGGCTTGCCATACTATGTGCACGTGCGTACACTATCGTATATTTTCGCGCGCGCTGTGTACACTGTACTTTGTATTCGCGAGTCTCCTTTCAAGAGTGGAATTGCCAGTGTTACGTATGGTGTTCTATATAGGACACTTATCTGTTTTCGTCGTGCGTGTGAGTAGAGCGTCGTGCGTGTGGAGAGCTCCGTCGTACGTGTGAGTAAAACCGTCGTGCGTGTGAGTAGAGCGTCGTGCGTGTGGAGAGCTCCGTCGCACGTGTGAGCAAAACCGTCGTGCGTGTGAGTAGAGCGTCGTGCGTGTGGGGAGCTCCGTCGTACGTCTGTGTAAAACCGTCGTGCGTGTGAGTAGAGCGTCGTGCGTGTGGAGAGCTCCGTCGTACGTCTGTGTGAAACCGTCGTGCGTGTGAGTAGAGCGTCGTGCGTGTGGAGAGCTCCGTCGTACGTCTGTGTGAAACCGTCGTGCGTGTGAGTAGAGCGTCGTGCGTGTGGAGAGCTCCGTCGTACGTCTGTGTGAAACCGTCGTGCGTGTGAGTAGAGCGTCGTGCGTGTGGGGAGCTCCGTCGTACGTCTGTGTAAAACCGTCGTGCGTGTGAGTAGAGCGTCGTGCGTGTGGAGAGCTCCGTCGTACGTGTGAGCAAAACCGTCGTGCCTGTGGAGAGCTCCGTCGTACGTGTGAGCAAAACCGTCGTACGTGTGAACAAAACCGTCGTGCCTGTGGGGAGCTCCGTCGTACGTGTGAGTAAAACCGTCGTGCCTGTGGAGAGCTAGCTCCGTCGTACGTGTGAGCAAAACCGTCGTGCCTGTGGAGAGCTCCGTCGTACGTCTGTGTAAAACCGTCGTGCGTGTGAGTAGAGCGTCGTGCGTGTGGGGAGCTCCGTCGTACGTGTGAGCAAAACCGTCGTGCGTGTGAGTAGAGCGTCGTGCGTGTGGGGAGCTCCATCGTACGTGTGAGCAAACCGTCGTGCCTGTGGAGAGCTCCGTCGTACGTGTGAGCAAAACCGTCGTGCCTGTGAGTAAAGCCGTCGTATGGTGTACTATTAAGGTCACTAAAACGACGCGGCGAGTGTTGTTTAGCAGCGTAATGATTGTTGTTTAGCGGCGCGTTGCTTAGCGGCGCGAGTGAATGATGGAGGGGAAACATTTCATATCGAGGGGCTTGACCTTAAAATTGTGACGTCATGTCGACCTCGAGAATAAATATGTAGAGTTTTGGCCGTGGGAATATTTAAAGTGAAGGGATTTGTCTTGAATTCAACGATACCCGTACCCCCCAAAAGCTGTTGTTTAATACATTGCCTTTTTTTGTCTTCCCTCTGCTCTATACTGTGTTACCCAGTACCCCTCTGATCAAGTGGTAGGCTCCAAAATGTTCGCGCTTTTGGGGAATTATCACAAGAGGTCGCTCTTCTTCTTTCAAGTTTTTTTTTTTTTTTTTTTTTTTTGGGGGGGGCGTACATTGCAGTAAACTTTGAAACCTGCCTACCGACAAATTGCCGCTTTTCTACTAGATAAGTATAGCTGTAAGTGCAAACACTAGTGATAAAAATACAGAAGAGTAGTCAATCGTTTATACAAAGAGATAAACCTAGAACAAAAATGTATAAATGTCTAAGCTAGGGCCTAGCCCTATCACTATAACAATGTAATGTATTAAGACGTACCACATTATTGTCTTAATACATTACATATCATGTATACATTTATACATTCTTGTTTCTGTGGTGTTACCACATTTTCTCATAAAAATAGTATTAGAACATGCATGTACATTGTACATGCATGTTCTAATGTCCTATTCTCCTTGAGATAATGTGGTAAAATAAAAGAATGAATGAAAACAATCCACACATCATGCCTTCAAGTTCAATGACAACTTCAGGATTCCTGTTCATGCTTCTATTGGTTGTTCTTGAAAACTTCATTATGTTTAAGCCCTCACCAGGCTTAATCAAGTCTAACATTTCTTTTATATTTTATTTATATTTCTTTTATATTTAAAATGTTTCTGGTATACTTTGCATCCATCTCTGATTTGATGAGCAGGTACTCATGAGCAGAAAATTTCGGAAGAAATTATAAATTTATGTTTTATTGGTTCACTTCCACCATGGATTTATGCAAAGTTTACTGCAATGTACGCGTCCACAAAAAACAAAAAAAGAGCGACCTCTTGTGATCATTCCCCCAAAAGCGCGAACATTTGAGCCTACCACTTGATCAGAGGGGTACTGGGTAACACTGCAGAGCAGAGGGAAGACACAAAAAGGGCAGTGTATTAAACGACAGCTTTTGGGGGGTAAGGGGATAGTTGAATTGAAGAAAAATCCCTTCACTTTGAATATTCCCAGGGCCAAAACACTACATATTTATTCTCGAGGTCGACATGACGTCACAATTTTAAAGGCAAGCCCCTCGATATCAAATGTTTCCCCTGGCCATCATCCACTCGCGCCGCTAAACAACGCGCCGCTAAACAACAATCATTACGCCGTTAAACAACACTCAGCGCGCCGTTTTAGTGACCTTAATAGTACACCATACGACGGCTTTACTCACACGTACGACGGAGCTCTCCACAGGCACGACGGTTTGCTCACACGTACGACGGAGCTCCCCACACGCACGACGCTCTACTCACAAACACGACGGTTTTACACAGACGTACGACGGAGCTCCCCACACGCACGACGCTCTACTCACAAACACGACGGTTTTACACAGACGTACGACGGAGCTCTCTACACGCACGACGCTCTACTCACACGCACGACGGTTTTACACAGACGTACGACGGAGCTCCCCACACGCACGACGCTCTACTCACACGCACGACGGTTTTGCTCACACGTGCGACGGAGCTCTCCACAGGCACGACGGTTTTGCTCACACGTACGACGGAGCTCTCTACACGCACGACGCTCTACTCACACACACGACGGTTTTACACAGACGTACGACGGAGCTCCCCACACGCACGACGGTTTGCTCACACGTACGACGGAGCTCTCTACACGCACGACGCCATCTACTCGCACACACGACGGTTTTACAGACGTACGACGGAGCTCCCCACACGCACGCACGACGGTTTTGCTCACACGTGCGACGGAGCTCTCCACAGGCACGACGGTTTTGCTCACACGCACGACGGTTTTACTCACACGTACGACGGAGCTCTCCACACGCACGACGCTCTACTCACACGCACGACGAAAACAGATAAGTGTCCTATATAGAACACCATAGTTACGACAAGAAACCCTTCGCTGCGGTGTAAAAAAATATATACGCTTCCGCGCGTGGACAGTAATTCTGTCCCCCGGTAAAATTGTCTGGGGGACAGAATTACCTCAAAAGTGTCCCCCTGGAGCCGTTAAGTATGTCCCCCTCCAGTTTATTTTGTCCCCTCTCTAGGTAATTTTGTCCTCCCAATTGTTCCACACATAAGTGGATATTTTGATGTTATTTCAATGAATTAAGCCCACAGGGTATTTATTTGGACATCTTTTCCCTTCATCGATTTATCAAAATTAAAATAACTTTATTATTTAAATCAACCGATCTACGTTCCTGCGAGAAAGGGAAAATGGCAGTAATCAGTATTTTCAGACTTCTTGCACGCGTACAAATTCTACTCTCAACCTGGTGGTACGTACGTACTTACGTACGGGTACAATATCACATGTTGTCGTCATACTATAGCCGACTTTGTGGAGGAGGTGCAGAGACTTAGAGTTCCTGTCTTCAGGACAACACCCTCCGGGCCTGAATAAAAACAAAAAAGAGCCCCGAGGAGAAAAGCCAAGTTATTCGTTTTGAAGGGGGGAACCTGTACTACAGTGGACGGCTGGCTGTTGCGTCTAGCCGGGTGCTAGACTTTTTTACCAGAAATTTTTGCTAGAAATTTACCAGGGGGACAGGTTTAACGTTGGGCAGGGGGACATAAATACCTAGGTATTACAGCCTGGTAAGTCTGTCCCGGGGGACACATTTACCAGGGGGGGGGCAGAATAACATTTCGCACTGGCGTAGCACGGTCTTGAAGCAAGGGTCACGTGAACCCGTAAAATTCCGAGGACATTCTAAGCTCTAATAGCATTTATCTCCATTATATAGGCTGGATAGGACACCGCGTATTATTATTATTATTATTATTATTATTATTATTATTATTATTATTTTCTTCTGGTAATGAAACCTTCAAAAGCGCTCAAGGCACTGTAGCTCGTAAGCCAGAAGAAACCCGTAGACAGAGGCTGTGTCAGCCAGGAACACCGGGGCAAACCCCTTCTCTTAGCGATAAGTGTTCTGGGTTCTTTTACGTGCATTATACAATTTTATAATGTTATATACAAAGATATATACACACATTATAAATTATACAACACATGGGACCTACAACTTTACGTCGCATCCGTATGTGTTTGAGCACGAACGCGTGATCCGAAACAATGGCGGCGCGATTTCTGCAGTAGGGTAAACGCGGCATGTGTATTCACTCTGGAAACTCGAATAGTTATGGAGATTATCGGATTGTTATTCGTATGGGGGTATGAGGAATTTAAGCGCTCTGCCAATAAAATCATTAAAAACATTACATTAAATAACGAATAACGATAGGGAGATATGCAGTCCTAACACAGCCAGCCTTTTCACACTTTCTTGATATGTAGGCCTACTATTTTTGTCCTACGTAATGCAGCCTACATTTTTGAATGAATATTATTTTCCTTAGGCCCTTCCCTGAAATTGGTTTCCAGTATATTGCTCTTTCATTTTATCACCCCTGAAGGTCATTTAATAGTTCAGTTGGACTGGAGACAGACACACAGTGAATTTAATGGTCGTATGGAATTTTTAAAATGACATGCAACACTCATAGGGCCTATAACTATGAAAGAACGAAATTGAACCACAAAAAAAGAACAAGAGCCAACGACCTCATGTTTATTAAAAGCTTCATAAAGAGACCTATATAAGGAGAGGCTAATCTCAGCAATTTGGTATCAAAATCAAGAACATCCAAATTGCTGTCACTGATAAGATGAGATAAAGCGTTAAAAATTGTATTAATGGTACAGTATTAAAAGTAAGTTTAACTGTGAGTGCATTCAGGATTCTTCCAATTCAGGGGGTTCTTTGAAAGAATCTGAAATGTCTTTTATACCAACATTAGTTATGAGAATAATTATTCATATCATCACAATTTAGATCAGGATGGATACTCGTCACATACTTGCTATTACCAGTAACTTTATGAATTTCTTTCCATAATTGTTTAGGTAAATTTGTGTACTTTGTGGACAACTGATCGAAATAATAAGAGATGTAATAAGATTTCTGGTCTTCTTATACTCGGTTAACGAGTCAAGGCAATTATTTTAAATTGAATGAGCTTTAAAAAAAAATGCCTCATTATTCAAAATAATTTGTTTGCATCGCTATTGCTAAAAACAGAATCTACTTTTACTTCGGGAAGAGACCTTGTAATTCTTTTTTTTACGATTTGATCTGCAGATTCGATCTAAACGTAAGATGCACTCCTTTAATATGCTGTTTCTGTCTTTCAAGGAAATAAATATGTACTTTTCGGCAAAGAATTGTCAACCATGTATTATTACTGATGGTTTATTTGGCAAAAAGGTTACAACATGGAAAAATTAACATTAAGACAGGGCATCATAATTACAAATCATTCAATATAAAACTAAACAAAAGATTAAATTGAGAATATAATTAAAAAATAAGTGCTCACACAGATTAAAAGACAAAACTGCCAAAAAAAATCCCAATGTTAAATTTAAAAAAAAAAAAAAAAAAATTTAAATTTTGAAATTGTAATGGGAATATATATTATTGAAACCCCCTACCACCAGTACCATTCTAAAACAATAATAACTCCTTCGAAGTAAGTTTTCACAAATTTAAAGACATGCCAGGATTAGTTTTTTTTTAAAATAGATTGAGGCCTCAAATAGAGGCTGCTCAAAACCAACCTTTTTCAAATCGCTTCTGATTGATAGGTTGTAAAAATTGTATTCCTTAAAAACATGTTGTTTTTCTTGATGTAATAGTAGTTTGTGATGTACCTGGATTTTTGCCTTTTAATATTTTAATGAATCTGGTTATATCATTTTACAGTGCATTTAAATTTATGTACATAACGTTTGCACTTCATAAATAACATTATTATTGTCAGGCCTACATTTTATACTTCAAGACTTTCTACTGCTGACAATTGATTATTTGAAATATAATTTTCCCCAGCATATAAACAAATACCAACTGTCATTTTTAGTGCAGGCATAGGCATTATAAATAAGAGAGTTGAGTTAAGTTGACCAGGACCTGTTCCAATAATTCCATGCTGTTCCAGTGTAAACAACATAAATAGGAAGTGAATTGTTTTTCTTCAAAGTTGGGAGATTTAGGTGAGCAAGTGAGCACACTCAGCACAGATCTTTAGCTTTGCTTTTTCAGAATATACCTGTGCAATTAGTCTCTATATTGTCAAAGATCCTTTATAACAACACGGCTGGCAAGCATAAAGTGAGATTCTCCCTCTTTTGGCTGATGGACTTGGAGAGGCTTGTATTGGAGAATGAACCTTCCTCCACTGCTAGAAATAAGTAGTGGGAAGAAAATGAGTTGCTCATCTTTCCTAGTGCACACAATCCATGGTGGTGTAGAAAGTCAACGATGGAGTTTACCTGTGCTTGAATTCTGAATATCCTCAGAACCTAAGAACCATCAAGAAAATAAACAAAAGCAGAATTAAGAATGGTGATGGTCTAGGACAAAATAACAAGCTAGGTATACACACACATTGAATGCTTCAAGTGGTGGTGTTGGTGCAAACAAATTTGCCTCCCAAACAAGACATTGTGTTTTTCCTGAGGAAATGCTCCACAGGGATCACCAAATTGGTTTATGGCTCGTTCAGTTTAAGCAGCAAATATTTGGTTTATCTTGCGTCATCTAGTACAGATTCTGCTTATAATAGAAACTAATCAATTTAATCAAAACACAATAAAAGTTAGACCGAGTTACTGGCCTCTAGTTATCGCTTGTTTAACATTTGGACATCATCTGGCGCTACTAGAGGCCGAGGACGTTAACGCGTTAAATTCCTAATCTCTTAAATGTGATTCAAAAAGTCGCCCCAATCCACACAAATACCTAACAAAATACCTTTAAATCACCTAAACAGCCTTCCATGTGTGTCCAAGTACGTCGGGGTGGTCTTCGGGGGTACTCACGATCAATTATTTGCTTGCAAATCAAGGAAATTCGACCCAGTATTCGAGCGACTACTGCACATTTGCTGTTCACAACCAGGAGAGAATGTGACGTGCGCGCGCATCATATCGTGGATGTCAGTGACGTAAAAGGTCAAAGTGTATCGACCGGTGGTAAACAACAAGCGCGCGGCGCAGCGACTGTTTTATGTCATGGCACAAGCTGTACGGTGGCTGCATGCTGATGAGGAGACACCAATCGCTCTCGGGCGGGGATAGTGCACAATGCTTGCAATCGCTAGATATGGTCAAGATAAACCGTGTTTGTTTTAGGGGGCATTTTAATTACAGAGCTTCATCATTCCATACCATGTTACAAGAAAAGATATGTGCTGGAGATTATACGCACGGTTCTTGCAATTTCTTTCTTGAAACGTAAAGCCTAAAAATCATCGCTTCTAAAGAGGCCAATAAATTGTAGCAGCATCCGTCGCGCCCCTCGCGCGCGGATCTGCATCTAGGAAGGCATTATAATTTACCATTTCACTTCACTTAACCGAAATTATTATTATTGTTTTGTTATGATTATAATAAACATTAGTATTTTGCATTGTCATACTCCTCGCAATTGCAAGCATTGTGCGCTATCCCCGCTATAGAGAGCATCCAAATAAAGTCCACATCCAAATAAAGTCCCATAGACAACAGTGATAAATACTCCAACTTCAAAAAATTGGGAAAAATACTCACAACTCTCCAAGGTGACTAAACTATACACCAAAATGAAGCTTATTTCACCCCCCTTGAAACCTAAAAGGAATTCCTGAGATTCCAGGAACACAATGGTCAACACAAAAGAGGGGGGGGGGTTTCTCTGCCACATATCGTGCTTCATAATGTCAGGATCAGGGATCTTTTTCGCGCTCTATTTAGCGCATGCGCAAACAGCAACGACTTTTTCACTTTCGTGAACCTGTGAAAAAAACTTCATTAATTAATGTGCGCATGCAATGAATGGAGCAGGGGGGTGGAGGGGGACCCTTCGAGGCTGCGATTGCGAAACGCTGTGGTACCGTCCATTCTCAAAATAGGGGGGAACAATTTTCTCACGAAAAAAATAAAGAGTTTTTGGCATCCAATCTTAACATCTTGTCTTTTGTAGTTGTAAAACGTTGTTATTTACCTTAATTTTATCATCCAGTGACAAAAATTGTATTGAAAATGAAAAAAGCAGTCGAAAAAATTAAACGTTGACGTACCGTTGATGTAAGTGGAGATTGTGCACAAATACTCAAACGACGTTAACAAATACCTCCTCTAAAAAGGGCAATTATAATCGATAAATTGTGAAAAATCGTGCTTCTAACACACTAATTTTTTTCAAATATCACAAATACCGTAACCGACACCACGAAGTACTAGCACACTCTAAAAACTGAAGTGTTAAAACCTAGCACTATCCAAGTGCTACATAAATTCAGCACTTTAAGTTTTAAGATAGTGCTATAATAACACTTGGAGGCGTTCATTTCCAACACCATAATTGGTGCTATTCTAGCACTTCAAAGTGCTTTAATACACAAACATCTAAAACATCTAAAACATCTAAAACATAGGATATTTGTTTGGTTTTACCTCGATAAACGTATTGTTTTGTCTAAACTTTTGACATGGTTGTTGCTTCGAGGGATCAAGTAAAAAATAAAGGCTAATTTGAAGAGACATCCTTTTGAATTTGTCATTTCTCTGTTCAATAAAGTAAGTCTGCACAAGGACCTAACTATCTTAAATTTGTCCAAAAATTGGTCCTTGTGTCAACTAACTTCATGAAAAATCACTGCCCCCAACCACCCCGCCCTGCCCCCACTGCCCCGCCCATTTAAAAGTAACGCCTAGGAAGGACTTATATTAGCACTTCATTGGTGCTGTATCGATTAGGAAATTTACCTACAGCAACTGACCAATCAGAAGGGAGGAAATGTGTGTTCACAATAGTCGATGTTAAATTGTGGTATTTAGTCCAACAATTCACTTTTTTGACCATGATATGTAATTATTCAAACGATTCCTCGATTGAATTTTGATTTTTGGGCAAATAGTGAGAAAAAAATCGCATTACATTTTATTCGTATTCAAATGTTGACATTATTCATAAAAATTTGCTGTGACTTTTTCGTGGACAACAAAGCGAACTATAAAACTAACAACGGCAATAGCTAAGTTTGTAGTAAGTGTTCAGTAGGTAATATCTAATAGGAATAGGTTATTATTGTATGTATGTGTAATTGCAATGTGCAATAAGTTAATGTAGTATTACGTAATCTGTACACGCAGTGAATATGTACATGTACATAATTAGAGTGTTCAACAGTAGATTTTTGTATCTTGCCAATGTGCATTGAATGTTGTACGAATGTTATTTCACAACGTTTCTTTGTAACGTTCAAAGGACGTCAAGAGAACTCCACACATTTACGTTCCCGCAACGTTTTTTTCCAAACGTTCCGGAAACATTACCGTAACGTTGTAAGAACGTTCATGGAACGTTTTTTGGTTAGCTGGGATGCTGACACTTCATCAAATGCTGTATGGATTGCACCTTGGGGTGCTGGATGTACACCAAGATGGTGCTACAAAGGACTTAAATCAACACTATATTAGTGCTGTATTGGTAGCACTTTCACAGCACTTAGATAGTGCTGCAATGCTGACACTTCATCAAGTGCTGAAATGGCACTTGAGGTGCAGTCCCTCAGGAAGCACCTAGATAGTGCTAAATCTAACACTTAGGGATTTATTTATAACACTTCAGTTTTTAGAGTGCACTCATGTATGGGTACCATGAATCGAATCGTCTGCATGAAAGACACGAATTTATAGCAGGAATTACGATTGTGTATGCCAAAAAATGTTCATCCCATTAGATGTAAACGACCAGGTTTGTTGTTCCTCTTTCTTTTTTTTCCTTTCTTGGGTACAGTATTAAGACATGTTAGTTTGATTTTAACCAGAACTTTGAAATAATCATATTTTGGGGGATTTCAGAATGGATTGTGCTTTCAAGGGTGTACTGGTTATTAACAACAATTTGCAAGCTTTGCATACTCACTGGCAATGTATAGCCACTGGGAATCCAGCAGGTGAGACCATCGATTCCTAATAAAAATGAACTGATACAATGGCTATTCTCTTTCCAGGTAGTAGTTTCCAAGTAAATTCTATCGATGGACATATTTTTCACTGTTCAACTGATCCGTAACGCAATCCTGACTCTCTGCTCTCAGCTCAAAGATGAAGCCGTAGCTCTTGTTGATGTCTTTTCTCCGCCTGATTTCATCCTGAATTCCCCCATACGCGCCTTTGACGGACAGATATAGGTGTATTCTTTTTTCTCTCATTAACATGTTTGAACAATATTCTAGCTACTGTCAAAGAAAAGAGCTGAAATGTTATAAACTGGACTTGAACATGCATTAGTCAGGACTGTGTGTTTCACAATTCTTTTGTCATTCTTAAATTTCATCGAGTTTTCGGGTTAATAAGTTTTCACTAATAGTTAAATACATACATACATACATAATATAATGTGTTGGTTTTGCATGTTCGATAGTTTTTGTTCGTTGCCTTGGGAAATCTTGGGAATTTTATGGTTGCATGAATTATTTAATATGTTGTCATTTTCAAATATAATTAAATGGGGATCTCGCCAGTGGAAAAACGCCGCACAGTGTAGCCTTGTGCAAGGCCATCGTCGTTTATTTGTCCGAAATCCTCGCCGCGTGCTGCATGCACAGTGCAAGCACTATAACTGGATCCCACCGTTTAGATGACCTTGTTCCATTCGGAGATGAAATCTAATTTTTCCCCTTATTTTACGCTAGATTTCTAGCGCAAATATAAATTTGAAGAATTTGCAGAAACAATTGAAAAACTCTGAAACGAATTCGCAAAATTGTAAGGGATTCACAAAATTCAAAGAAAAAAGCATCTTAGAATAAGAATGCGTCGCAATGAAACTTCTGCAAAATGAGAATGCGTCAAAGAATAATAATGCGTCAATAAATGCGTCTAAGTATAAGGATGCGTCGAATAATGCGTTGAAGAATAAGAATGCGTCGCAGGGAAACCTCCGCGGGATAAGAATGCGTCGCAGGGAAACCTCCGCGGGATAAGAATGCGTCGCAGGTAAACCCGCAAAGAATACTAAGATTGTGAATAAGAATGCAAATAAAAATTTGAATAAGAAAGTAAAGAACTCCCAAGTGTTAAAAAGTATACGAAAAATGCTAAACAGAATTTGAAGAATGTCAAGAATAGAGGAGTTTTTTTTTAAACACGAAGAAAGGGTGGGGGGCAAATAATGCATCTATAAATGCGTCAAAAAATACGTCAAAGAATAATTCAAACAATTAGCCCCCAAAAAATACGAAAATTTAATACGAATTTGCAAAATTCACAAAATTCAAAGAATTTGAAGAATTTCGAAGAATGCAAAGAATACATCAAAGAATGCGACAAAGAATGCAAATAATTTGCAAAAAAATTGCAAAAGAATTTGCAGAAGTACTTGCAGAAGAATTTGCAGAAGAATTTGCAAAATTCACAGAATGCGTCAATGAATGTGCCAACAAATTCACAGATGTAAAGAATTTTAAGAAAGTTTTGAAGAATGCAAAGAAAAATTCAAAGAATTATAAACAGAATGCAAAGAAGAATGCAAAGAACGTAAAAATTACAAAGAATGCAAATAAAAATGCAAATAAAAATTGTAATAAGAATGCGAAGAACTCAACATTTTGTTAAAAGAATATGGAAAATCCGAAAAAGAATTTGAAGTATGAAAAGAATGGGAATAATTTAAATACGAATGCGAAGAATACGCCAACAATGCATCGAAGAATGCATCAAAGAATGTGTCAAAGAATGTGTCAAAGAATGTGTCAAAGAATGCGTCAAAGAATGCGTCAAAGAATACCTCGAAGAAAAAAAAAAATACTAAGAATTTGAAAAATTGAAGTTAAACATGTACCTAATAATGCACCTAAGAATGCGTCAAAGAATACGTCAACAAATATAAATTCAAAGAATTTACAGAAACATTTATAAAATTCTCAAACGAATTCGCAAAATTTTAAGAATTCACAAAATTCATTGAAGAATGTGTCAAGAATGCTTCGAAGGATAAGAATGCATTGCAGGGAAACTTCCGCAAAATAAGAATGCGTCAAAGAACGCGTCGAAGAATAAGAATGCGTTGAAGAATCCGTCAAAAAATAAGAATGCGTCAAAGAATGCGTCAAAGAATGCGAATGCGTCGCAGGGAAACCTCGGCAGAATAAGAATGCGTCAAAGAATGCATCAAAGAATAAGAATGCGTTACAGGGAAACCTTCGCGGGATAAGAATGCGTCGCAGGGAAACCCGCAAAGAATACTAAGATTGCAAAGACGAATGCAACAAAAAATTTGAATAAGAATGTGAAGAACTCCAAAAGTGTAAAAAGTATACGAAAAAAGCTACAGATTTTGAAGAACGCCAAGAATAGAATAAATTCAAAAAAGAATGCGAAGAATAGGCATCTAAAGCGGTGGTCGCATCTTACGGTCATAAACGTAATTGAACGTAGTTCATTTGACCGTAGTAGACCGTAGTTACTACGGTCAACTACGGTCCACACTACGGTCAAGTAGGGTAAACTACGGTCCACACTACGGTCAAGTAGGGTCAACTATAGGGTTAACTACGTATATACTAGGCTCACAGTACGATATAGGCATTCAAGGTGACTGCAGAAATACCTGTATTTTCAACATGTTGAAACGTTCGGAACTACGTTCGGAACTACGTTCGGAACTACGTTCGGAACTACGTTCGGAACTACGTTCGGAACTACGTTCGGAACTACGTTCGGAACTACGTTCGGAACTACGTTCGGAACTACGTTCGGAACTACGTTCGGAACTACGTTCGGAACTCCGTTCGGAACTACGTTCGGAACTCCGTTCGGAATTCCGTTCGGAACTACGTTCGGAACTCCGTTCGGAACTCCGTTCGGAACTCCGTTCGGAACTCCGTTCGGAACTACGTTCGGAACTACGTTCGGAACTACGTTCGGAACTACGTTCGGAACTACGTTCGGAACTACGTTCGGAACTACGTTCGGAACTACGTTCGGAACTACGTTCCGAACTACGTTCCGAACTACGTTCCGAACTACGTTCAGAACTTCGTTCAGAACTACGTTCAGAACTACGTTCAGAACTACGTTCAGAACTTCGTTCAGAACTACGTTCAGAACTTCGTTCAGAACTACGTTCAGAACTACGTTCAGAACTACGTTTAACTACGTTCAGAACTACGTTTAACTACTAGTGTCTACTACGGTCACACCATACTGTGTTCAACTACGTTCATGACCGTAAGATGTAAACACAGATGGATGCGCCAAAGATTTCACAGATATTGATAATTTATAGAAAAATTGAGAATGCAAATATAAGAATTCAAAGAATTCAAAGAATGCAAATAAAAATGCAAATATAAATTGTATTACCTCCAAATGGGCACTTTGGGAGACAATCCCATAGAGTCGTGCACAATCTTTATTGTAACCTAACCCGTTTTTACCTGGAGCTTTTTCCACGAAATTTCATATTTATGCTATTTAGACCCAAATCTGTCTTCTCCTAGCAAAATTACCTCCCAAATATCGTTTTGTGGGGTAGCTAGACACTTAGGGAGACACTGAAATGTCTCCCTAAGTGCCACTGTCTCCCAAGTGAATCAAAACTATCGCTAATTTGTCTCCCAAAGTGCCCATTAAGTGAAATTGTTATAAGAATGAGAAGAACTCCAAAAGTGATTAGAAGAATTTAAAGAATGCAAAGAATGGGAATAATTCAAATGAGATTGGTAAGAATACACAAAAAATGCATCGAAAAAATGTTGAAGCTCACATCGAAAAATGCGTCAAAGAATGTGTCAAAGAATACCTCGAAGAATAAGAAAAATACCAAGACTTCGACAAATTTAAATTTAAACATGCACCGAATAAAGACAGTGCCCATACAGTGGCTATGATCCGACACTCAATGGATGTCATAAAGAATGCTGTCCAGCACCTGAATCTAGGGCAGACACCAGTGATTACCTGTGATCAACCACTGTTTGCCTTGGCCAAGCAAATTCAGTGGAAGTGGCCGGAGAGCTATGGTGAAGACAAGATGGTGGTGATGTTTGGTGGGTTACACATTGAGATGGCAGCACTGAAGACTCTGGGGGACTAGCTGCAAGGGAGCGGCTGGGTGCAAGCCTTGGTGCAAGCTGAGATAGCGACGTCAGGGACGGCTAACTCCTTCCTACGAGCAGCTCATGTTGCCCGCACAAGGAGAGCTCACCAAATCACCACAGCAGCACTGTATATCCTGCAACACCGTGCCTATGACCGCAACTGTCTGAGCAAAGCCGAGCATGCAGAAGATCTCCCAGAGTTTGATGACTGGTGCCACCAGAAAGAAGACATCCCACAGTTTCAATACTGGGCAACAGTGATAGAACTTGAGATGTTGGTACTGGTGTATGTGCGTTCTCTGCGGCAGGCATCACTGACAATGTACCTTGATGCCCTGACAGAACAGGCCTCTTGGTTCCATGCCCTAGACCACACTAACTATGCCAGGTGGATCCCTGTCCATCTGAAAGACATGGCTGAACTCCCAACAAAGCACCCAGACGTAGCCCGGGAATTCAGGCAAAGAAGGTGTTCTCTTCAATCCCGATTGACCAGGCCCATGAACAGAATAATGCCTGCATCAAAGGAGACGGCGGAGCAGTTGGCCTCACTGACAACCCCAATGCTCTGCGGCGTTGGATGGTTGCTGGACCAGAAGTTGCCAGGGCCATAGAAGAGTTCCAAGAATGCCACCAGCATTGTGGCAGGCAAACAGACACACGTCATACTGACCAGACACCAAGCGTGCAAATCTCATTTGCTGAAGATGTTCGCTCCCTTGTCAGTGTGATATAAGACCTTGGCAACCCATTTGAGAAAGAAAACATGGATCTGGTTGTCCTTGACACAAAGGAAATTGCGGGCCCTGCTGCAGTTGAGACTGTCCAGAATGTCAAGAGGATCGGCCAAGAGCAGTTCCAGGCTTTCACCAAAGAATGCCTGCTGGAAAGAACGAAGCCCATTGATGATGCTATTCATCGAAACAAACTGAAGGTGTTCAGTACTTCCACCACTTCCACCACTAGAAGTGTGCGTAAAGGAAAGCAGCAGCTGTCCTCTCTTAAGAATAACGTGGAGCTCTTTTCAAGGCTTTACATTGGTTGCCAGACGAGGGAAGGAAACCTTGAGGAGTTCTTTTGTCATGAGAATCAGGCATGCCCTCCAGCACTCTCTGATGGAGGAAGCCTCCGCTTAGGTACAAAAAGTGACCTCCTCACATGCTTGGAAGACCTGTCTGATGCCAAGTTACAGGCTCCAACCACTACCAATGTAGTTCTTGATGGAGCAGTCATCGTACAGATGCTGAAGCCAGCTACAGCAAAGAACTTTGGCAAGTATGCTGAAGATATATTCATCCCATACATTTTCACAAAGCTTCAAACTGCAAAACGACTGGATCTTGTGTGGGACAGCTATTTTGCTGATTCACTGAAAGGCACTGCAAGAGCAAAGCGTGGACAGGGAGTGCGCAGGCGTGTGATGGCTGGGATAGCAATACCAGGAAACTGCAGAACTTCCTCAGGGTGGACAGCAACAAGACACAGCTGTTCACATTTCTATCTGAAGCTCTTCCCCAGTGGTTTGAACAGGAAGACAAACAGCTTGTGGTCACTGATGGAGAGGCAGTCCAAAGCAAGCCACCACTGCAGGATACTACATCCCTCACCCCATGCAGCCATGAAGAGGCAGACAGTCGCATGTTGCTGCATGCATACCATGCAGCCCAGCATGGCCACCACACGATCATGATCCGAACTGTTGACACTGATGTTGTGGTATTGGCTGTATCAGTAGCGCAGCGGCCAGAAGATGAACTGTGGCTAGCATTCGGAACTGCCAAGGGTTTCCGTTACCTGGCAGCCCATGAGCTAGCAGCTGGCCTGGGACAGGAGAAGGCATGAGCACTGCCAATGTTCCATGCTCTGACTGGGTGTGACACTGTGTCCAGTTTTGCAGGGCATGGTAAGAAGACTGCATGGGCAATCTGGACTGTGATGCCAGAACTAACAGAAGCTCTGCTGAAACTGTCCTCTGCACCAAATGACATACCAACAGAAGTAATGCAAACCATTGAGCGATTTGTCATCCTACTGTATGACAGAACAAGCAAGTGCAAGGACATCAACAAGGCGAGAAAGAAACTATTTGCAAAGAAGCACAATGTGCAGCTGATCCCGCCAACCAAGGCAGCACTGGAGCAACACATCAAGAGGGCAGCCTACCAGGGAGGCCATGTGTGGGGCCAAGTACTGCTTCCAGCACCAAAACTGCCTTCACCCACCAGCTGGGGATGGGCAAAGAATGATGATGGGTTGTATGAACCACACTGGACAACTCTACCCGAAGCAGCCAACACCTGCTATGAACTAGTGTCCTGCAAGTGCAAAAAGGCTTGTGTGGGGCGTTGCAAATGCAAAAAGGCTGGACTGGAATGCACAGCTCTGTGTGTGTGTGAAGGCGACTGCTCACAGAAATGACTTTCTGACCACAGGAGAGAACTGTGAACATTTTCCCAAAACCACACTTTTAGGCAGATTTTGAGCGCCACCTTGAAGCAATTCAAAATCTCGACCTCGGAGGATATTGGCACCTCCAAATCTATATAAATAGACACCAAGAACATCAATATTGATCAACTGTGTGTAATTCTATGCTCAAATCAATTTCACATAACGCGATTGGCGGCCATCTTGGAAAATGGCCGTCCAAGACCAAATTTGGGATGGCTCAATATCTATATCTGCTTACTATGTATCCATCTACACCTGTGCCAATTCTGGTGCTTTTATCACAAAATGCACAATAGGTTGGCCATGCTGCCCCACTATAAACAGATATTGATAATTTATAGAAAAATTGAGAATGCAAATAAGAATTCAAAGAATTCGAAGAATGCAAATAATTTTTTTTTTAAATTGTTATAAGAATGAGAAGAACTCCAAAAGTGATTAGAAGAATTTAAAGAATGCAAAGAATGGGAATAATTCAAATGAGATTGGTAAGAATACACAAAAAATGCATCGAAAAAATGTTGAAGATCACATCGAAAAATGCGTCAAAGAATGTGTCAAAGAATACCTCGAAGAATAAGAAAAATACCAAGACTTCGACAAATTTAAATTTAAACATGCACCGAATAATGCAATTAAGAATACGTCAACAAATATAAATTCAAAGAATTTACAGAAACATTTATACAATTCTCAGACGAATTCGCAAAATTTATAGGATTCACAACATTCAATGAAGAATGTGTCGAAGAATGCGTCAAAGAATAAGAATGCGTTGCAGGGAAACTTCCGCAGAAGAAGAAAGCGGCAAAGAATAAGAATGCGTCAAAGAACGCGTCAAAGGGAAACCTCCGCAGGATAAGAATGCGTCACAGGGAAACCCGCAAAGAATACTAAGATTGCGAATAAGAATGCAAAAAAAATGTGAATAAGAATGTGAAGAGCTCCAAAAGTGTAAAAAATATACGAAAAAGGCTAAACAGATATTGATAATTTATAGAAAAATTGAGAATGCAAATAAGAATTCAAAGAATTCGAAGAATGCAAATAAAAATGCAAATATAAATTGTTATAAGAATGAGAAGAACTCCAAAAGTGATTAGAAGAATTTAAAGAATGCAAAGAATGGGAATAATTCAAATGAGATTGGAAAGAATACACAAAAAATGCATCAAAAAAATGTTGAAGATCACATCGAAAATGCGTCAAAGAATGTGTCAAAGAATACCTCGAAGAATAAGAAAAATACCAAGACTTTGACAAATTTAAATTTAAACATGCACCGAATAATGCAATTAAGTTTACGTCAACAAATATAAATTCATTTACAGAAACATTAATACAATTCTCAGACGAATTCGCAAAATTTAAAGGATTCACAAAATTCAATGAAGAATGTGTCGAAGAATGCGTCAAAGAATAAGAATGCGTTGCAGGGAAACTTCCGCAAAAGAAGAAAGCGGCAAAGAATAAGAATGCGTCAAAGAACGCGTCAAAGGGAAACCTCCGCAGGATAAGAATGCGTCGCAGGGAAACCCGCAAAGAATACTAAGATTGCGAATAAGAATGCAACAAAAATGTGAATAAGAATGTGAAAAGCTCCAAAAGTGTAAAAAATATACGAAAAAGGCTAAACAGATATTGATAATTTATAGAAAAATTGAGAATGCAAATAAGAATTCAAAGAATTCGAAGAATGCAAATAAAAATGCAAATATAAATTGTTATAAGAATGAGAAGAACTCCAAAAGTGATTAGAAGAATTTAAAGAATGCAAAGAATGGGAATAATTCAAATGAGATTGGTAAGAATACACAAAAAATGCATCAAAAAAATGTTGAAGATCACATTGAAAAATGCGTCAAAGAATGTGTCAAAGAATACCTCGAAGAATAAGAAAAATACCAAGACTTTGACAAATTTAAATTTAAACATGCACCGAATAATGCAATTAAGAATACGTCAACAAATTAAATTCAAAGAATTTACAGAAACATTTATACAATTCTCAGACGAATTCGCAAAATTTAAAGGATTCACAAAATTCAATGAAGAATGTGTCGAAGAATGCGTCAAAGAATAAGAATGCGTTGCAGGGAAACTTCCGCAGAAGAAGAAAGCGGCAAAGAATAAGAATGCGTCAAAGAACGCGTCAAAGGGAAACCTCCGCAGGATAAGAATGCGTCGCAGGGAAACCCACAAAGAATACTAAGATTGCGAATAAGAATGCAAATAAAAAGGGGAATAAGAATGTGAAGAGCTCCAAAAGTGTAAAAAATATACGAAAAAGGCTAAACAGAAATTGAAGAATGCCAGGAATAAAATTAATTCAAAAAGGATGAATGCGGCAAAGAATTTGCAGATATTAATAATTTGAAGAAAAATTGATAATGCAAATAAGAATTCAAAGAATTATAATTTAGAATGCGAAAAAGAATTCACAGTTCGAAGAATGCCAACAAAAATGCAAATAAAAATTGTTATAAAAATGCGAATAACTCTCAAGGTGCGAAAAAGAATTTTAAAAATGCGAAGAATGAGAATAATTCAAAGAAAAGCGAAGAATACGCAAGAAATGCATCGATGAATGCATCGAAGATCGCATCGAAGAATGCGTCAAAGAATGTGTCAAAGAATACCTCGAAAAATAAGAAAAGTACTAAGACTTCAATTTTTTTAAATTTAAACATGCACCGAATAATGCAATTAAGAATGCTTCAAAGAATACGTCAACAAATATTAATTTGAAGAATTTGAAGAAACATTCGAAAATTTCTCAGACGAATTTGCAAAATTTAAAGGATTCACAAAATTAATAGAAGAATGCGTTGAAGAATGCGTCAAAGAATAAGAATGCGTCGCAGGGAAACTTCTGCACAATAAGAATGCATCGAAGAATAAAAATGCGTCATTTAATGCGTCGAAGAATAAAAAATGCGTCAAAAAAAAAAATGCGTCGAAAAATGCGTCAAAGAATACGTCAACAAATATAAATTCAAACAATTTACAGAAACATTTATCAAATTCCCAGACGAATTCGCAAAATTTAAAGGATTCACAAAAGTCACAGAATGCATCGAAGAATAAGAATTTGAAGAATTTCGAAGAATGCAAAAAATAAATCAAAGAATGCAACAAAGACTAAAAGAATTTGCAAAAGAATTTGCAGAAGAATTTGGAGAAGAATTTGCACAAAAACTTGCAAATTTCACAGAATGCGTTGATGAATGCACCAACAAATTTACAGATTTAGACGAATTCAAAGAATTATAATCAGAATGCAAAGAAGAATGCAAAGAAGAATGCAAAAAATGCAAAAAATATGAAGAATGCAAATAAAAATGCAAATAAAAATTGTAAAAAGAATGCGAAGAACTCAATTTTTTTTTAAAGAATATGGAAAATCCGAAAAAGAATTTTAAGAATTTTAAGAATGGAAATGATTCAAATACGAATGCAAAGAATACGCAAACAATGCATCAAAGAATTCGTCAAAGATCGCATCAAAGATCGCATCAAAGAATGCGTCAAAGAATGTGTCAAAGAATACCTCAAAAGATACTAAAAATTTGACATGCATCGAATAATGCACCTACTGTAAGAATGCGTCAAAGAGTACATCAACAAATATAAATTCAAAGAATTTGCAGAAACATTTGAAAAATTCTCAGACGAATTTTGTGAAATTTTAATTCGTCTGAGAATTTTTCAATTCTTGCATTCTTCTTTGCATTCTTCTTTGCATTCTGTTTATAATTCTTTGAATTCTTCTAAATCTGTAAATTTGTTGGTGCATTCATCAACGCATTCTGTGAAATTTGCAAGTTTTTGTGCAAATTCTTCTCCAAATTCTTCTGCAAATTCTTTTGCAAATTCTTTTAGTCTTTGTTGCATTCTTTGATTTATTTTTTGCATTCTTCGAAATTCTTCAAATTCTTATTCTTCGATGCATTCTGTGACTTTTGTGAATCCTTTAAATTTTGCGAATTCGTCTGGGAATTTGATAAATGTTTCTGTAAATTGTTTGAATTTATATTTGTTGACGTATTCTTTTTACGCATTTTTCGACGCATTTTTTTTTTTGACGCATTTTTTATTCTTCGACGCATTAAATGACGCATTTTTATTCTTCGATGCATTCTTATTGTGCAGAAGTTTCCCTGCGACGCATTCTTATTCTTTGACGCATTCTTCAACGCATTCTTCTATTAATTTTGTGAATCCTTTAAATTTTGCAAATTCGTCTGATAAATTTTCGAATGTTTCTTCAAATTCTTCAAATTAATATTTGTTGACGTATTCTTTGAAGCATTCTTAATTGCATTATTCGGTGCATGTTTAAATTTAAAAAAATTGAAGTCTTAGTACTTTTCTTATTTTTCGAGGTATTCTTTGACACATTCTTTGACGCATTCTCCGATGCGATCTTCGATGCATTCATCGATGCATTTCTTGCGTATTCTTCGCTTTTCTTTGAATTATTCTCATTCTTCGCATTTTTAAAATTCTTTTTCGCACCTTGAGAGTTATTCGCATTTTTATAACAATTTTTATTTGCATTTTTGTTGGCATTCTTCGAACTGTGAATTCTTTTTCGCATTCTAAATTATAATTCTTTGAATTCTTATTTGCATTATCAATTTTTCTTCAAATTATTAATATCTGCAAATTCTTTGCCGCATTCATCCTTTTTGAATTAATTTTATTCCTGGCATTCTTCAATTTCTGTTTAGCCTTTTTCGTATATTTTTTACACTTTTGGAGCTCTTCACATTCTTATTCCCCTTTTTATTTGCATTCTTATTCGCAATCTTAGTATTCTTTGTGGGTTTCCCTGCGACGCATTCTTATCCTGCGGAGGTTTCCCTTTGACGCGTTCTTTGACGCATTCTTATTCTTTGCCGCTTTCTTCTTCTGCGGAAGTTTCCCTGCAACGCATTCTTATTCTTTGACGCATTCTTCGACACATTCTTCATTGAATTTTGTGAATCCTTTAAATTTTGCGAATTCGTCTGAGAATTGTATTAATGTTTCTGTAAATGAATTTATATTTGTTGACGTAAACTTAATTGCATTATTCGGTGCATGTTTAAATTTAAATTTGTCAAAGTCTTGGTATTTTTCTTATTCTTCGAGGTATTCTTTGACACATTCTTTGACGCATTTTCGATGTGATCTTCAACATTTTTTTGATGCATTTTTTGTGTATTCTTTCCAATCTCATTTGAATTATTCCCATTCTTTGCATTCTTTAAATTCTTCTAATCACTTTTGGAGTTCTTCTCATTCTTATAACAATTTATATTTGCATTTTTATTTGCATTCTTCGAATTCTTTGAATTCTTATTTGCATTCTCAATTTTTCTATAAATTATCAATATCTGTTTAGCCTTTTTCGTATATTTTTTACACTTTTGGAGCTCTTCACATTCTTATTCACATTTTTTTTGCATTCTTATTCGCAATCTTAGTATTCTTTGCGGGTTTCCCTGTGACGCATTCTTATCCTGCGGAGGTTTCCCTTTGACGCGTTCTTTGACGCATTCTTATTCTTTGCCGCTTTCTTCTTCTGCGGAAGTTTCCCTGCAACGCATTCTTATTCTTTGACGCATTCTTCGACACATTCTTCATTGAATGTTGTGAATCCTATAAATTTTGCGAATTCGTCTGAGAATTGTATAAATGTTTCTGTAAATTCTTTGAATTTATATTTGTTGACGTATTCTTAATTGCATTATTCGGTGCATGTTTAAATTTAAATTTGTCGAAGTCTTGGTATTTTTCTTATTCTTCGAGGTATTCTTTGACACATTCTTTGACGCATTTTTCGATGTGATCTTCAACATTTTTTCGATGCATTTTTTGTGTATTCTTACCAATCTCATTTGAATTATTCCCATTCTTTGCATTCTTTAAATTCTTCTAATCACTTTTGGAGTTCTTCTCATTCTTATAACAATTTAAAAAAAAAATTATTTGCATTCTTCGAATTCTTTGAATTCTTATTTGCATTCTCAATTTTTCTATAAATTATCAATATCTGTTTATAGTGGGGCAGCATGGCCAACCTATTGTGCATTTTGTGATAAAAGCACCAGAATTGGCACAGGTGTAGATGGATACATAGTAAGCAGATATAGATATTGAGCCATCCCAAATTTGGTCTTGGACGGCCATTTTCCAAGATGGCCGCCAATCGCGTTATGTGAAATTGATTTGAGCATAGAATTACACACAGTTGATCAATATTGATGTTCTTGGTGTCTATTTATATAGATTTGGAGGTGCCAATATCCTCCGAGGTCGAGATTTTGAATTGCTTCAAGGTGGCGCTCAAAATCTGCCTAAAAGTGTGGTTTTGGGAAAATGTTCACAGTTCTCTCCTGTGGTCAGAAAGTCATTTCTGTGAGCAGTCGCCTTCACACACACACAGAGCTGTGCATTCCAGTCCAGCCTTTTTGCATTTGCAACGCCCCACACAAGCCTTTTTGCACTTGCAGGACACTAGTTCATAGCAGGTGTTGGCTGCTTCGGGTAGAGTTGTCCAGTGTGGTTCATACAACCCATCATCATTCTTTGCCCATCCCCAGCTGGTGGGTGAAGGCAGTTTTGGTGCTGGAAGCAGTACTTGGCCCCACACATGGCCTCCCTGGTAGGCTGCCCTCTTGATGTGTTGCTCCAGTGCTGCCTTGGTTGGCGGGATCAGCTGCACATTGTGCTTCTTTGCAAATAGTTTCTTTCTCGCCTTGTTGATGTCCTTGCACTTGCTTGTTCTGTCATACAGTAGGATGACAAATCGCTCAATGGTTTGCATTACTTCTGTTGGTATGTCATTTGGTGCAGAGGACAGTTTCAGCAGAGCTTCTGTTAGTTCTGGCATCACAGTCCAGATTGCCCATGCAGTCTTCTTACCATGCCCTGCAAAACTGGACACAGTGTCACACCCAGTCAGAGCATGGAACATTGGCAGTGCTCATGCCTTCTCCTGTCCCAGGCCAGCTGCTAGCTCATGGGCTGCCAGGTAACGGAAACCCTTGGCAGTTCCGAATGCTAGCCACAGTTCATCTTCTGGCCGCTGCGCTACTGATACAGCCAATACCACAACATCAGTGTCAACAGTTCGGATCATGATCGTGTGGTGGCCATGCTGGGCTGCATGGTATGCATGCAGCAACATGCGACTGTCTGCCTCTTCATGGCTGCATGGGGTGAGGGATGTAGTATCCTGCAGTGGTGGCTTGCTTTGGACTGCCTCTCCATCAGTGACCACAAGCTGTTTGTCTTCCTGTTCAAACCACTGGGGAAGAGCTTCAGATAGAAATGTGAACAGCTGTGTCTTGTTGCTGTCCACCCTGAGGAAGTTCTGCAGTTTCCTGGTATTGCTATCCCAGCCATCACACGCCTGCGCACTCCCTGTCCACGCTTTGCTCTTGCAGTGCCTTTCAGTGAATCAGCAAAATAGCTGTCCCACACAAGATCCAGTCGTTTTGCAGTTTGAAGCTTTGTGAAAATGTATGGGATGAATATATCTTCAGCATACTTGCCAAAGTTCTTTGCTGTAGCTGGCTTCAGCATCTGTACGATGACTGCTCCATCAAGAACTACATTGGTAGTGGTTGGAGCCTGTAACTTGGCATCAGACAGGTCTTCCAAGCATGTGAGGAGGTCACTTTTTGTACCTAAGCGGAGGCTTCCTCCATCAGAGAGTGCTGGAGGGCATGCCTGATTCTCATGACAAAAGAACTCCTCAAGGTTTCCTTCCCTCGTCTGGCAACCAATGTAAAGCCTTGAAAAGAGCTCCACGTTATTCTTAAGAGAGGACAGCTGCTGCTTTCCTTTACGCACACTTCTAGTGGTGGAAGTGGTGGAAGTACTGAACACCTTCAGTTTGTTTCGATGAATAGCATCATCAATGGGCTTCGTTCTTTCCAGCAGGCATTCTTTGGTGAAAGCCTGGAACTGCTCTTGGCCGATCCTCTTGACATTCTGGACAGTCTCAACTGCAGCAGGGCCCGCAATTTCCTTTGTGTCAAGGACAACCAGATCCATGCTTTCTTTCTCAAATGGGTTGCCAAGGTCTTATATCACACTGACAAGGGAGCGAACATCTTCAGCAAATGAGATTTGCACGCTTGGTGTCTGGTCAGTATGACGTGTGTCTGTTTGCCTGCCACAATGCTGGTGGCATTCTTGGAACTCTTCTATGGCCCTGGCAACTTCTGGTCCAGCAACCATCCAACGCCGCAGAGCATTGGGGTTGTCAGTGAGGCCAACTGCTCCGCCGTCTCCTTTGATGCAGGCATTATTCTGTTCATGGGCCTGGTCAATCGGGATTGAAGAGAACACCTTCTTTGCCTGAATTCCCGGGCTACGTCTGGGTGCTTTGTTGGGAGTTCAGCCATGTCTTTCAGATGGACAGGGATCCACCTGGCATAGTTAGACTCGCCGCGGAACGAAGTGACTCGCTTCGGGTTTTTGTGCATCGCCCGCGGGATGAAGTGACTCGCCGCAGAATGAAGTCACTCGTTGCGGGTTTTCGTGCATCGCCCGCGGGATGAAGTGACTCGCCGCAGAATGAAGTGACTCGCCGAGGGTTTTCGTGCATCGCCCGCAGGATGAAGTGACTCGCCGCGGAATGAATTAAGTGACTTGCCATAGGTTTTCGTACATTGCCCGCAGAATGAAGTGACTCGCCACGGAATGAAGTGACTCGCCGCGGGTTTACGTGCATCACCCGTGGGATGAAGTGACTCGCCGCGAAATGACGTGCATCGCCCGCGGATTTTTGTGCATCGCCCGCGGATTTTTGTGCATCGCCCGCGGTATGAAGCAACTCGCCGAGGAATTAAGTGACTCGCCGTGGGTTTACTTGCATCGCCCTCGGGATGAAGTGACTCGCTGCCGAATGACGTGCACCGCCCGCGGGATGACATGACTCGCTGTGGAATGACATGACTCGACGCAGGATGACATGACTCACCCACCGGAAAGACGTGACTCGCCACAGGAAGACGCGACTCGCCGCGGAATGACGCAACTCGCCGCGGGATGACATGACTTCCAAATCACAAAATTCACAAAATTCAAAGAAAAATGCATTACAGAATTTGAGAAATGCAAAGAATACGTAAAAAAATGCGTCAAAGAATGAAAATAAATTGCAAAAGAATTCGCAGAATTGACAGAATTCACAGAAGAATTTGCAGAAGCATCGATGAATGCACCAGAGAATTTGCCAAAGAATACAAAGAAATCAAAGAATTTGCAGATGTGATTAATTTTTTTTAAATGGAAAATGCCTAAAAAGGACTACAATGCAAAAAAAATGCAAAGAATACTAAGATTGCAAATAAGAATGCAAATTAAAATTTGAATAAGAATGTGAAGAACTCTAAAAGTGTTAAAAAGTATGCGAAAATGCCTAAAAAGAATGAGAAGAATGCAAAGAATGGGAAGAATCCAAAAAGAATGCGAAGAATATGCATCTGATACCGGTAATGCATCTAAAAATGCGTCAAACAATACGTCAAAAATAATTTAAATAATTTGCATTCAAAGAATGCATTGAATAATGCGACAAAAAAGGGTGAATAATTTACAAAAGAATTTACAGAAAATTTGCAGAATTTGCAGAATTCAAAGATGAATGCGCCAAAGAATACAAATGATTTGAGAATTCACAGATTTGAAGAATTTGAAGAAAGTGCTGAAGAATGCAAAAAAGAATTCAAAGAATTATAATTAGAATGCAAAAAAAATTTAAAGAATGTGACGAATACAAAGAATGCGAATAAGAATCCAAATACTATTGATAATAAAAATTCGAAAAGCTCCAAAAAATATGAATGGTAATAATTCAAATAAGAATGCGAAGGATATGAAAAAAAATGCATCAAAGAATGCGTCAAAGAAAAAAAAAAAAATTAATTCTAAATTCAAATAATTCACACATGGATCGAAGAATGCGTTTTAAAATGCGTCTTAGAATGCATCTAAAAATGCGTCAAAGAATTCATCTAAGAATGCATCAAAGAATACGTCAAAGAATATGTCAACAAATTATCAAAAAAAATTGAAAAACATTCTGAAAATTTTGAAGACGAATTCGCAAAAAGAATGCGAAAAAGAATGCAAAGAATACTACAAATGCAAATTTGTGAATAAAAATGTGAAGAAGTGTAAACAGAGTAAAAAGTATACGACAAATGCAAACAAAAAATTTAAGAATGCTAAAAATGGAAATGATTCAAAAAGAATGCGAAGAACATGCGTCTAAAAATGCATCAAAGAATGCGTCAAAGAATAATTTGCAGAATTCAAAAAATTCCAAGAAGAAATTTCAAAATTCAAAGTACAGTAAGAGTACAGTAAACTGAACAAAATACTGTACGCGATTCTAATAAGCCAGTGTAATATAGTACTGCATACTAGAGTTTACTCAAGTAGTATTTTGTGATATTAATGTTGGTGACATTATGATTACATGAGGTCTACTCCACTAATAGACATATTGCTTTGTGCGTAAACGAGTCGGGGTACAGTGCACGACCATTGAAACGTTTCTTCATGTATAATGTAAGAGAAACTGTTTATGTCGTATCAGGTTTCAGTTCCTCTTATTTCTAGTAAATAATACAGTACATGTACATGTAGGGCCTGTGCGAGCGAAAATTCATGAAACGCCTCCGGTATTAGTTTCCTACCAATTTCAGCTCAGAGAATGCCACGAATAAGTGAAAATAGAAAGTCTAATGAAAGAAAGTCATTGATAGTGGTGCGCGTTACCTATAATGAGTACTACTAGAAAACTTCAAATCGACCACTGTTTTAGGCTTTGTATTCTAAGATCCTTCTTTAAAAATGAAATGAGACATGACCTACCTGCAATCGGATTGGTGTTTGGGGGAATTTGAGCTGATCATTGGATGGGCTTACTGGTAACAGCCACTTGGATCTTGCTGATGGCCTCTCACTCAGAACAACTTTAGCACAGCTACACAAATAAAAAAAAATAAACGTAAAAGTAAAACAGATGTTTATAAATATAATAGCAATTTATCTTTTAGGTAAACAGAAGTTTGCAAGGGACGTTTGTAAAAACCTTACAGATATTCCAATTGAAAGTTGCTGTGCGGCAGATGAGCATTGTCACTTGAGTTTGTTTGCAAAATATAAATCACTTGTGACAACATTTTCAAAAATTATAGAATGCATCCGGTATAATTGCGACTTCGCAATTCCTCGGACGGAATGCGCACGGCAAAGCAAGATTTTTCAACAAATGTTACTTGTTAATAAGTTATTGTTACTTTTTGTTAGCTCGTACCATTCCTCCATGCTCGTACCGGTGTCAGGTCAACTCGGACCCAAACCAACTCGGACCCAAGCCAACTCGGACCCATGCCAACTCGGACCCACTACCAACTCGGACCCAAAACCAACTCGGACCCAAAACCAACTCGGACCCACTACTAACTCGGACCCAACCAATACCAACTCGGACCCAACAGCCCCCGCCCTTAAAAAAAAAGGGGGGTGCCCCCCCTAGTTTTGGCTTGTGTAGTACATTATTCTGCAATCAGTTTTAATTACTAATTGTTCTATTATGTAGGTGCTAATTACGTTTACGTAATTATTTACAATTTTAGTTTTTTACATACATGTTTTAATATAAGTTTTAATTTGTCTATTTAATAAATTTAAGAGAAAATGTTGTTAGATAATATTAATAGAAGTGAAGTGTTTTTATTTCAGTGTTCATAATTATGATTTTATTTTTCTATTAAAATATATGTGCTATAGTTTTGTTTCCATTATGTATAATTTAGTTTGGATTATCAAGCACAAAATTGTTGTTATATTGAGAAAAAATGGTGTGACCAATGCAATTATTTTATAACAATAATTAATTTTTTTAAATGCATTGTATTGCACATTATGTAAAATAACTCATTGTGCCCCACAATAGATCTAAATCTGGGCAATAAAATACTTAAAAATATTACTAAGAAACTTAAAGTGCTATCTACAGAGAACAAGACAAATGCTTATGTATGGAGGCAAACAAAAATTAAAGAAGGCAAGTTAAAACGACAGAAGAAAACAAATTAAATGAAAGTGTGATGTGAAAAAAATTAAAAGGCTAAAAAAAAAAAATTTAAAGGGTCAATTGTTAACAGTACAAGCATTTACCTTTCGGTACAATAATTCCAAATAAATAATTTGCTTACATAAATAATTTGCTTAACATTGTCAAATGGAATGATGGGTCCGAGTTGGTACTGGTAGTGGTTGGGTCCGAGTTGGTAGTGGGTCCGAGTTGGTTTTGGGTCCGAGTTGGTAGTGGGTCCGAGTTAGCATGGGTCCGAGTTGGCATGGGTCCGAGTTGGTTTGGGTCCGAGTTGGATCGAAACCCTCGTACCACTGATCTCTATAACTGGATAGGTCGAGCGTACATTGATGGGATAGCGAGCCGTGAAGTCACCGGCGGCCATGATGGGATATTCAAAACATTGCCTTCGTGCATGCAAAAGACGCGTAGACACGTCGAGAGTGAGACAGTGGCAGCAGCGATGGTGGGTAAAAATGCATTAAAATCCTTTGTAAATAAGTAAATTTATTAAATAAACTTGCAGACTGTGCGATCAGTATCTATCTTTGTAAAAAATGTCAGGACTACGGTTTTAAGAGAGATTTAGGAGAACATTGTTGGGCGAAAACGATATTTTCGTTTCCACATGAATTCCAGCGGGATTTTTTCATATTGTGGTCCTATCCATCATTTTATCTGAAAGAAAAACTGGGATATTTCGAAAGAACAGTAGATTTATAGAATCAGTTGGTCTAGGATACCCTTACAATATGATTGAATTCCACAATACAGGTATTTTCAGACCAATTTTGTACCCATTCTATGAAGACTGTCCCGTTGACTTGCACGTCAAACAGTTCATGGTGGTAATTTGTGTACACATTCGTACACAACATATTGTGTCATGAACTATTTGACGTGCATAAATTTAATGTTCTGTAGAATTATCCCAATATCGCAACCCAGTGGGCAAGTTGTTACCGGTTACCGATATTACCGGTAATATCACCCCAAAATTTGACTAAGTCCAAATTTTACCGATATTACCGTGTTATTACCCAAATGATATTACCGGTGTGATAATGAAATTGTTATAAATTCCTTAATATTTGTTTTTTTAATATAAGGATTGGATCTAATTGATCCTTGAGACCGACAGGATCTGTTTCTGATGAGAAAAACTCTTGAAAAATGGTGCACCGGTCTACCAAATTTCAAAGTCCAAAATATAACCGTTATTACCCTGTTGAAACCAACATGTTACCGAGTAACAACAGGATAATACAGGTAATATGGGTAATGTGGTGAAAGGGTTGAATTGGTTATAACATCGGAAACTTGAGTAATAACAGTAACATTTCCAAGTTCTAATATTACTGTTATTACCCTGTTGAAACCGACATTTTACCGAGTAACAACAGGATAATACAGGTAATGTGGGTAATGATGAAAGGCTTGAATTGGTTATAACATTGGTAACTTGAGTAATAACAGTAAAATTATAGCAATCCTAGCAAAATTTCCAAGTTCAAATATTACTGTTGTTACCCTGTTGAAACCAACATGTTACCGAGTAACAACAGGATAATACAGGTAATATGGGTAATGTGGTGAAAGGGTTGAATTGGTTATAACATCGGGAACTTGAGTAATAACAGTAACATTTCCAAGTTCTAATATTACTGTTATTACCCTGTTGAAACCGACAATTTACCGGGTAACAACAGGATAATACAGGTAATGTGGGTAATGGTGAAAGGCTTGAATTGGTTATAACATTGGGAACTTGAGTACCGGGGGGGGGGGTAATAACAGTAAAATTATAGCAATCCAAGATAATAATTTCCAAGTTCAAAGATTACTGTTATTACCCTGTTGAAACCGACATTTTAGCGAGTTATAACAGGGTATATAAGAGGTAATGGGTACATTACCAACACACTCTCGTAAAAGTTGGTACCTTAATCCTGTCTTAACTTATTCTTCATATTGGGGCTTGTGGTTTACACACTGGCAGTTTTATGTGCGGTCAGGGAATTTCAGTCCTTCAACAGCGGCCGGGTCAGTGGAAGGTCAACTTCATGGTCAACCCACTGGAGAAAAGGCCAGGTCAACCTTACTAAAGCTAGCATAGTGAACTGTACAGGTACAACCACATGTACATGCACACACACTATGGACTTTGGCACAGAACAAAATAATGACTGAACTATAGGATTTTATACTAAAAGCAAGAATCTAATAATATGAACCAAGAAGTGGTAATACCAGAGAAATAATATTACAATAAAATATGGATCGAAAAACTATCAAAGACCCCAGCTAAGTCCAATTACTAAATTTAACTTTTGTATAATACATTTGCATACTCAAATTAAGAAAATCAATCTTAATTCTCCAATTAAGTTTGTCAAAATGAGAAATCTAGCTGATAACGAAAAGTCATTAAAGGGATCGTGAACGTTTGGTAATTACTCCAAACATTAATGGCAATAGAAACTTACTTGGTAAGAAGTATACAGCAGCTTTGGATAGCATAATGTATTTTTAGAAACTTTTCACTTTGAAGTACCGCGGTCGGTTATTGAAAAAGATATCACATTTTATCCCCAACAAAGTGAATATGAGAAGCGTTACCGTGCATTGACGTTTCTCAGATTGTGTATTCCAATGCAGATTATTCTTCCTGCGTGGACATAAAACCGCTCTAGATTTTTGGTAATATCTCAAAATCGCTACCACCTGAAATGAAATTTGTACAGGTTAGTTTTATGGTATATATCTATAACTATATAGTATTGAAACAAACATTGGGTTCCAATTACCAAACGTATACGATTTCTTTAAGTACACGGGCCATAACTCTGCAGAGGCTAAATAGATTAAGGCGTCAGTGATGAATGAACAAACTTGCATTTTATACCGAAACCAAAGTAAGTTCTCAGGAAGCTAACGTGCAACTTCTAATATTAAATAGAACAAGGTTATATTAAGTTCTGTAAAATAGTGTTTGGATGCAATTGCATAATTGTAGTCAGTAGATTAATTTCGCAATATTGTGGCCCGTTTGTTCTCATAATATGGGGCAATGTTTTTTTGTGAAGGTACATGTATAACGAAAAAGTCAATACTTAGCAGCTACACAATCCTAGTGTTTCCAAACCCTGGCCAATCTCGATTTGCAGTGAAGTATGTCTGCTCACATTATATGGTGAGGAAATTGTAAATAAAAAAAGGAAAACTTCTCGAAAACGTGACATGATAAAGTTCTTAGGAAGATTTCAAAGGAAACTAAAACGATTGAACTGGATCAAGTCGAGTCCGTTGTATCATCAACAATTATATAACTGATGACATACAGATCCTTGTTATTAGTTGGTGGACAAACTAGTGGGTCTATAGTGTGTGCATGCATGGAATAATAAATGGACTAAATTTTAATAAGATGAGGTAAGATGAATAATCATACATTTGTTTATAAACACTAAAACCTGCATTTTCTACAAATCTCGCATCTCTTTTTACCTGGCCCTACCGTGCCTATATATACAATGTACATGCACTAAAAACTCTCTCCCTTTTTCTATAAATCTTGCATCCCTTTTTTTACCTAGTCCTACCGGGCTCTACCGTGCCTATATACAATGTATATGCACCTAAAACTCGCATCCCTTTTCTAAAAATCTCGCATCCCTTTTTTGACCTAGTCCTACCGGGCTCTACCGTGCCTATATACAATGTATATGCACCTAAAACTCGCATCCCTTTTCTAAAAATCTCGCATTCCTTTTTTGACCTGGTCCTACCGGGCTCTACCGTGCCTATATACAATGTATATGCACCTAAAACTCGCATCCCTTTTCTAAAAATCTCGTATCCCTTTTTTGACCTAGTCCTACCGGGCTCTATCGTGCCTATATACAATGTATATGCACCTAAAACTCGCATCCCTTTTCTAAAAATCTCGCATCCCTTTTTTTCCTGGTCCTATACCGGGCTCTACCGTGCCTATATACAATGTACATGTATATGCACCTAAAACTCGCATCCCTTTTCTAAAAATCTCGCATCCCTTTTTTGACCTAGTCCTACCGGGCTCTACCGTGCCTATATACAATGTATATGCACCTAAAACTCGCATCCCTTTTCTAAAAATCTCGCATCCCTTTTTTTCCTGGTCATATACCGGGCTCTACCGTGCCTATATACAATGTATATGCACCTAAAACTCGCATCCCTTTTTTTCCTGGTCCTATACCGGGCTCTACCGTGCCTATATACAATGTATATGCACCTAAAACTCGCATCCCTTTTCTAAAAATCTCGCATCCCTTTTTTTCCTGGTCCTATACCGGGCTCTACCGTGCCTATATACAATGTATATGCACCTAAAACTCGCATCCCTTTTCTAAAAATCTCGCATCCCTTTTTTTCCTGGTCCTATACCGGGCTCTACCGTGCCTATATACAATATACATGTACATGCACTTAAACCTCGCATCCCTTTTTTACCTGGTCCTATACCGGGCTCTATCGTGCCTCTGTATACATTACAATGTATATGCACTTAAAACTCGCATCCCAAATACAAATCTCGCATCCCTTTTTTTACCTGGGCCCAATTTCATAGAGCTGCTAAGCAAAAAAAATTGCTTAGCACAAAAAGTCTTGCTCATTAAAAACATGTTTCCGGCCAAAATTATACATGTTTTTCATGCTAAAGCAAAAACACAGCTGATTATCAATCCAGAACAATAAAGATCAGGTAAACATTTGGTCTGTAACCTTGTATTTGCCAAGGACAAATTGTCATGCTAAGCAAATTTTTGTGCTTAGCAGCTCTATGAAATTGGCCCCAGGTCCTACCGGGCTCTATCGTGCCTCTATATACAATGTATATGCACTTAAACTCGCATCCCTTTATACAAATCTCGCATCCCTTTTTCTACCTGGTCCTGCTGGGCTCTACATAATGTGCCTCTATATACAATGAATAAGCAATTAAAACTCGCATCTCTTTTCTACAAATCTTTTTTGTTTACGTGACATGATAAGGTTCTTAGGAAGATTTCAAAGGAAACTAAAACGATTAAAGTTGGGACCGAGTCGAGTCCGTTGTATCATCAAAAATTATATAACTGACAAACAGATCCTTGTTATTGATTGGGGGAACTTACACCACGTGACATTTATTATTGCACATGTACAATAAGTAAAGACAAAACGGCAGAACAAGAGCAAACAGCTAAACAAACACTGGAATAATGCGGATGGAAGTCATGGCAACTGTATCTTTATCGGTCAATATACTTATATTTACACCGCAAAACTTAATTAGTGCTATTAATGTTGGCCTTATGTGCATGTTGGGGACAATTAAACCATTCATATTCAATCTTATTTGTATCCGTCTTCATATTTATTGCCACTGAATAAATGTAAATATAAAAGATTAAGACAAATGATTTCAACAAACAGAAGAAACAAAGTGGTGGACTTCTCCAAGCTTATATTGGAGACGTCAAAAATGCTTTGCAACAGTTTGGAAAAAAATATTTATGTCAGGGGACGCCTATTACAAGTATTAGACACCAACTAGTTCAGTTAACCTACACATGAAGTAAAGTTTAAATTCTTTTGAGAACACGATTACGCCTTTATAGTCCAGACAAAAATTACGTTTCGTTTTTGTTTCGATTACGAAGCAACTACGTACGAGTTGAGCCACCTGTTGTTTTGGAAAAAAAGATTGACTATGGCCTACCCTATTTTTTGACCTGAATTAATAGACAGATTTCATTTTGAAATTAAAGTGTTTGTATATATGGGTTTAGCTACACGCATCCGATATGTAACCATTTGTTTATTATTCATTTTGAATTACATGTGTATACCGTATATAATTAATGTTTAGTCAATTTATTTTGCATTATTCCATGCATGTACATGTACACTAAAGTCATCACAAAAAGTACCGAGACACTTAAACATTTGCCAATAATTAACGGTTCGAAATGGTATGGATTAATCGAAGCAAAAAAAAATGCATAATTTTGTTTTGCGTATTCTGACACCTCGATTGTCACGATGTTGCGGAGCGGAGATAGTCGTAGGTCCAGTTTCAAAAGTGACAATCGTGCATCCCTATAGAAATAGATATGCCCGCCTTTTCATTTGAATTTAAATCGCTTGTTTGTTGCATGTTGGATAGATCGAGATGACCATCGGCGTATCCTCGTCAGGAAGTGGCAACAAACAGACGAGCGCCGTATAGCTTCTAAACTTGTTTACAAACTGATAGCAAGAAAAGTGTTACTCTCTAAAAACAGTTGTTATATAATATTATATTAATTCTAACAAGGATTTTAAAAAGCAAAATGTGTTTCTTGAACATTTCAAACTGACGTTTCACCTTGTCTCAGTTTGTTATGTTTGCACGAATCATCATTTATCGATTGATGATTAAAAGTGTGTACACAAACAATGCATTATGCTTGTATGAACAATATACTTCACGGGTGGGAGAAGTCTCAATGCCTGAAGCTTGACAAAGTAAAATATTGCATGTGTATGTGCATATAGTTTCTACAGCCGCATGTAAATTGTACATGTACATGTACATGTACATGTACATATAAATTGTATACCATAAGTATATGCACTTATATGCACTGCGGTCAGCAGAAAGGTCATCTCCAAGGCTTGCGGCTTAGCCGCTGTCATGGGGGTCGTAAATAACCCTCTGATCCAGCTGGTAAGGTTTGTACAGAAAACCCCCGGTGTCGGGGGTTTTGTGTAGAAATATTAAGGTACCAACTTTCACGACAATGTGCTGGTAATGTAACAATTTACCGAGTTAATAACATGAAAATGCCAGAAATATCGGTTACATTCTCCCTGGTAATATTTGGTAAATGGGGTAATATCAGGTGGTAATAACACGGCAATGCCAGAAATATCAGTTACATTCTCTGATATTGGGTAAATAGGGTAATATCGGGTGACCTCAATTTACATGTTGACCCCAAGTGGGCGTGATAAACCTTGGTGAAACAATTTTGTCAATTTTTTTCTACATGAACGTTATGTTTTGCGAAATAGCGATACGTTTAGTGTTTTCGTAGAAATAATTGTGTAATATTTATTTACTCCAATTCTCAAAGAAACAAATTTGCCAAAAAACCAACACACAAATAAATTAACAACAAATTAATTGCAAACTAGCTGTGATTACAGACAGCGGTGATATTGGGCACATATATAGCATTTAAGTACACGCTAAGATTGTAGGCTCAGAAGAGTCATTGATGTTTATATGTGTATACATTGTAGTATTGTTCCGGTAGTATCGTAATATTAGTATTAACCAATATAATTAACCAATTAACCAACAAATTAACCAATTTCGGATAAATGGGGTAATATCGGGTAGTAATAAAAATGCAATGCCAGAAATATCGGGTAAAATAGGTAATATCGGCTAGTAATAACAATGCAATGCCAGAAATATCGGGTAATATCGGGTGGTAATAACAATGCAATACCAGAAATATCGGGTAAAAGAGGTAATATCGGGTGGTAATAACAATGCAATGTCAGAAATATCGGGTAATATCGGCTAGTAATAACAATGCAATGCCAGAAATATCGGGTAAATGGGGTAATATCGGGTGGTAATAACAATGCAATGCCAGAAATATCGGGTAAAAGAGGTAATATCGGGTGGTAATAACAATGCAATGCCAGAAATATCGGGTAAAAGAGGTAATATCGGGTGGTATAACAAGGCAATGCCAGAAATATCGGGTAAATAGGGTAATATCGGGTGGTAATAACAATGCAATGCCAGAAATATCGGTAATCTCCCTGGCAATATCGGATAAATGGGGTAATATCGGGTGGTAATAACGTGCAATGCCAGAAATATCGGTAACATTCTCCCGGGTAACAGTGGGTAAATGTGGTAATATCGGCTGGTAATAACGGGGAAATGTTCGTCTACTATTTCCCCGTTATTACTCGGTGACATTACCCGTAATAACGCGTTATTACTCGTTACAACCCGGGTAATATCGGTATGTTACCCAGTAATAACTAGCGTTATTACTCGTTACAACCCGGGTAATATCGGGTAAAATGCCCACTGGGAATGATCACAGTTTTTTCTCTCACAATTCTGGAAGTGTAGAGCCACCTATTAATAATAATAATAGTATTATTAAATGCATGGTGTAGGCCAAGGCTATCATGGTGGAACTTAGGATGTAGACACGTATTTCCAATACTTCAGAACAATTTCATTTTCGCCCACAAATCTCTCTTAAAAACGTAGTCCTGATGACATTCCTTGCAGTGCTCAAATTAAATTTCACTCTCTGAAGAAATGGGTATGCCAAATAAATTGAGAATTTTGTGTTTTTAAAATAGCGTCATGTTACAACATTCTTTCCTTGGCATTTAATTTATACCTGTATATTTTTTTTCTTTGTACACTACAGCTAATTGGTTTACCCAAGTCCACTTCTTGCTACTAAGATGTCAGGCTGTACAGCTTATTACGGCTGGACAAGTCATAGGACGAACTGCTCCCATTATGACAGAGGGACAACAGATGACAGCGAATGTCAAAACTTATTTTGTTTAACCATCAGTAAATACGGTAGCTTAATTGACCAACTACGTTTTCCAAGATAAGCTATCTCGGTGTTCCACATTTCTTAGATGTGCTGCAAATATATTGCAGAACTCTGCGCATCTTGGCATTTCATTTTTTAACAATATAAGTACAGATAATAAAACAGTCACAACAGTCACAAACCTAAATTTGTAACATGGAAATATATTGAACATGTGTTTTATGAAAACTGACAAATCTGGTTAAAATTGTATTGTTAATATTCAAAGCAAATTGTACAGATGTTAAAATGACATGGATTTACCCAGTCAGTGTTCTCCACAATCACTGGGTAGCGGCCGCCCTGTGTACATGTTACGCTGTTCTGTCATATTTGTATGCTGCCCTGTTAAAATGTTATGCCGCCCTGTCAAATTTTGCTTTTCAATCATGGTTTTATTTTGCTTTCTTACAAAACAACAATTGTGGTGTACAAATCTTTAATATTGTGTTCATATCGCACAAATATCTAGAAACACTCACAATTCAAAGTTAAAGCCGTACAAGGGTGTCCTATTAAAATTTGGCCTGTGAAGAATGCTGCCAAATGTATCTTTGCATAGTATCAACAATTATTATTCTAAAATGACATCGCAAGTTTTGTTTTGGTTTTAAATTCATAAACAGTCCGGGGTTAATTGTTTTTTATTTGGTTTTATAACATCAGTAAACAATACATAATAAGCATATTGTTACTATGGCAGTAGTTATTACATGTTATATGTAGTGTATCAATGTAAAATAAAAGCATAAAGCAAAATTGAATCCACTGTGTGACTTATGTCATTATTTACACATGTGATTGATATTTTTAATTGTGATTTATTTCAAGTTTCTCAAGTTCATAGTTTAAGCCATAGAGGTGTATCTTTATTATCCCCACATGTGACAAGACTGGACATACAGGATCGAGCACTCGTATTTGTTGCGTTTCAGGTCTGAGCAGCCGTTTATTGTTGTAAGCGCTGTCCCAGCTTGAAGCTATGATAGCACGGGACAGCAATGCAAGCAATGTAAAGACAGTTTGTCCGTGCCCGAAGCTGGTAGCACAGGACAGCAATATTATATTACACAATTATCACAGTTTGTTCCCGTCCGAAGCTGATGTCGGGGAACAGCAATATTGTCACAGTTGGTGACGCAAACAGCAATTTATATTTAGCAATATTGTCACAGTTTGTGACGCAAACAGCAATTACATTCAGCAATATTGTCACAGTTGGTGACGCAAACAGCAATTTATATTCAGCAATATTGTCACAGTTTGTGACGCAAACAGCAATTAAATTTAGCAATGATGTCACAGTTTGTGACACAGATCTGCAATTACCATAATCCAAATAATTCAGATATAAATAGCATCATCCGCACATACGATGCCATATTCATTAGCAAGCAATATTATGACATTTTATCAAAGCAAATCATATCATATATAACCATTAATCAATACCGTAGTGGCCAAGTAGCACAAGCAATACCTTAAGCTATTATTATCGTCGGCAATAAGTAAGAAATGCAATAATCAAAATATCAATCAGCGAATGTGGTAAACATATAGGGACTGCAACTACCGTGTTCCGATTTCATCTTGGAACCGACAAAGAAAGAGGGTTAAGTGCTTTTGCCGCAAATTCCCTGAAGCCTCTTAAATTAAGGTTTTATTGGCCAATCTTTGAGGCCTATTTGCGCTATTGGAATGCAATTTCCGCCAAACGGACATTTTGCGAAAGGAGAATCGCAACATGCCCGCCGCCAAATAGCCTCAGAATGAATGGGGCGTGACAAAGGTTGCTCAGAATAGCAGAGCAACCTGCCTAAGTTAGGTGGAAGCCATCAGCGTGATACCAGGTCATTGGTCCCGACCTGAATGATTACAAAGTCCGGCAATTCGACAGCAGCTGACCAAGCCTCCAGCAGAAAACCGGGGTACTGGTCCATCGTTAGTCCCAGACGTCCAATCCAGTTGATGTGGGCCAGCTGGTGGAGCCTCTCCCCCCAGGGCGACGACCGTGCAACTCGGGCGCACCAATTATCTCGGGCACACCAATTAAGTAACTCGTCGCCAATTACCCCCAGAGTCGGCTTGTCAGGGATGAAAGCTCATGCATTTTGGGAAAGATAAAGAAATTAAGAACCCATCAGTGCTAATACTCATCATTAATAGTTAAATTGCAGCAGTCGCTGCGCCAATGCAAAATGAACGGGCTGTAAATCTGTCACCATGAAGCCCTATAACGTCAAGTGCACTATACGAAGTACCGCTGTGAACTGTGGTCGTTCAAACTTGGTTGTACACACATCGGGGTAACTCAGCAATTGCAATTTCGAAGAAATACCAGATACATAGGAAGCAATGAATGCAAAAACTGAACTTGCTACTGCAGGGAGAGGCACCCAGCAGCATCAAACCCATGGTTTGCTCTAAACCATTGGAAAAGACGCAACGCCCGCTGATATAATAAACGCGTGCGAGGGGCAAGGGCGTCTCGCAAAAGACCCTGAACTCAGCAATTGCAATTTCGAAGAAATACTAGATGCATAGGAAGTAGGCTAATGAATGCGAAAACTAGACTAGATGCTGTAGGGAGGGGCACCCAGCAGCAACAAACCCATGGTTTGCACTAAACCATTGGAAAAGACGCAAAGCCCGCTGATATAACAAACGCGTGTGAGGGGCAAGGGCGATAATCAGCAATATTGCCATAGTTGGTGACTCAAACAGCAATTATAGTCAGCAATATTGTCACAGTTTGTGACGCAAACAGAAATTATATTCAGCAATCTTGTCACAGTTGGTGACGCAAACAGCAATTATATTCAGCAATATTGTCACAGTTGGTGACGCAAACAGTAATTATATTCAGCAACATTGTCACAGTTGGTGACGCAAACAGCAATTATATTCAGCAATATTGTCACAGTTTGTGACGCAAACAGCAATCATATTCAGCAATAGTGTCACAGTTGGTGACGCAAACAGCAATTTATATTCAACAATAGTGTCACAGTTTGTGACGCAAACGGCAATGATATTCAGCAATATTGTCACAGTTTGTGACGCAAACAGCAATTATATTCAGCAATACATGTATGGTCACATGTGGTGACGCAAACAGCAATTGTATTTAGCAATATTGTCACAGTTGGTGACGCAAACAGCAATTATAATCAGCAACATTGTCACAGTTTGTGACGCAAACAGCAATCATATTCAGCAATATTGTCACAGGTTGTGACGCAAACAGCAATCATATTCAGCAATCTTGTCACAGTTGGTGACGCAAACAGCAATTATATTCAGCAACATTGTCACAGTTTGTGACGCAAACAGCAATCATATTCAGCAATATTGTCACAGGTTGTGACGCAAACAGCAATCATATTCAGCAATATTGTCACAGGTTGTGACGCAAATAGCAATGATATTCAGCAATATTGTCACATTTGGTGACGCAAACAGCAATTATATTCAGCAATCTTGTCACAGTTGGTGACGCAAACAGCAATTATATTCAGCAACATTGTCACAGTTTGTGACGCAACAGCAATCATATTCAGCAATATTGTCAAAGGTTGTGACGCAAACAGCAATCATATTCAGCAATATTGTCACAGTTGGTGACGCAAACAGTAATTATATTCAGCAACATTGTCACAGTTTGTGACGCAAACAGCAATCATATTCAGCAATATTGTCACAGGTTGTGACGCAAACAGCAATCATATTCAGCAATATTGTCACAGTTGGTGACGCAAACAGCAATCATATTCAGCAATATTGTCACAGTTGGTGACGTAAACAAGCAATGATATTCAGCAATATTGTCACAGTTGGGGACGTAAACAAGCAATGATATTCAGCAATATTGTCACAGTTGGGGACGCAAACAGCGATTATATACAGCAATATTGTCACAGTTGGTGACGCAAACAGCAATTAAATTCCGCAATACATGTATGGTCACATGTGGTGACGCAAACAGCAATTGTATTTAGCAATATTGTCACAGTTGGTGACGCAAACAGCAATTATCTTCAGCAATATTGTCACAGTTTGTGACGCAAACAGCAGTTATATACAGCAATATTGTCACAGTTGGTGACGCAAACAGCAATTAAATTCAGCAATATTGTCACAGTTTGTGACGCAAACAGCAATTATATTTAGCAATATTGTCACAGTTGGTGACGCAAACAGCAATTATATTCAGCACTATTGTCACAGTTTGTGACGCAAACGGCAATTATATTCAGCAATATTGTCACAGTTGGTGTGACGCAAACGGCAATTATATTCAGCTATATTGTCACAGTTTGTGACGCAAACAGCAATTAAATTTAGCAATGATGAAGTTCGTGACACAGATCTGCAATTACCATAATCCACTTACAAACTAGAAATCATCAAGCTAATGCACAATGTGTTTGGAGTTAGCCACCTTACGAGTGCAGTACGCAATGAAAGTGCTAAGTAAAACGTTCAAAAGTGACACATAAGATGGTGCACCCCATCGGCGCGGCATACGTGTATCATAAATATATTTGGCCATTAGGGGAAAACCATAGCAAATCGAAATCATCCGGGTGAACAGGGAGTAATCGAAAAGCCGATTTATTATCCTAGTTGGCCATAACTGCACCCTGAGCAAAATTGAATAAACCATCGCTATAGCTTCATCAAAACTTGTGTAATTGACGGCAGTGTTTGTGAACGCAAATTGGGAATAGGCGCATTAGCTAACGGCCCGGCTACGCGGCCCAACTCGATCTCGCAATCATTTTTTTAATTGCAACATAGCTGGGTGTTGAAGACTGTCTTAGGCTTCCAGCAATATTTGCGCATCTTTAGTGCTACTGCTAGTGTAAACGCGCAATAATGGTAACATATTACTTAGGTTTACTGGTATTTGCCCTGGCCCGCTGGACTGACGATTGTCTAGACAGCGGGCTGCTGGGTGGCCGAATACCTGACAGGTGGAGCATGCAACGGTGCGCAAACCGGGAATTGGGCCGGAGGCATTTCCCGCGATTAAAATCCTTGCACGGTTATTGTTGACCGCCGGCAATATTTGAGCAATTGGCGTGCCTGGCTAGGTTGGCGCAACAAGACAGTATATCAACGCAAAAACCCAAAAGGCAGATGACCACTGCTCAACTGATGTTACGCAATTATCACAGTTTGTTCCCGTCCGAAGCTGATGTCAGGGAACAGCAATATTGTCACAGTCAGTGACGCAAACAGCAATTATATTCAGAAATATTGTCACAGTTTGTGACGCAAACAGCAATTATATTCAGCAATATTGTCACAGTTGGTTACGCAAACAGCAATTATATTTAGCAATTTTGTCACAGTTGGTGACGCACGGCCAAATAGACTGAACACTAGTGGTAATAATTGGTTGAGGGGTTGATTCCTCAGCATTAATAGCCACACTAGACTTACCCGACTCCAAAGTCGTGGACGAGTCACCTCCGGACCGACCGATGGTGGATGGTGCAACAATTGGGCCTCCGTCGCTGCTGATGACAGGGCCTGCCGTATCCAACGGCCGGGTATGCAATACCCGCTACCGTCGGTGCATTCCATGGCTCGACTGAACTCGCATCGCGTCGACTGGCCACAGCATCCTGCCGAGAGGACGAACGATCGAGGCCGTCCTTGCGGCCGCTTGGCTCCATCCACCGGCCCAGAGGCAACCCGTCGCTTCGACCTGGCACGGGGCATATTTACGCCAATATTTGGCGAACTTATCGGCAAGAAAACATTAAATGAATTTTTTGCAAGACGAAATTTCTACAACCATGCAAACAGGTCGACTGCTCAAACGAAAGTGGGTGGCTGAGTGCTCGAATTCAGGTTATAGTATCAAGCCAAGACTGAACTAGTTCATATCCATAAATCAATCCGACCACAAGGGGAGTGACCTGAATTGACCAAACTCTAGTTCCGTCAAAGCCTTGCAAACTGTCCCGCGGGGATAAATTATTTGAAGCTTTATTTGCCTCAAACGTATTATACAGCTCTATGGTTTAAGCTCAAAACCACATAATTAATTTTTTCTGTCCACTTGTCCAGCAAGAATTTTTGGGACCCTTTCTAAAAAATTTACTAAACATTAGGTTGATTCCAAATCTGGACACTGCCTTAAAACCCCACGAACAAACCGTGATGTGCCAATTAAATTTTCCTGAAACACACTGACATTTTTTCAACATTTTTTTATTTTATTATAAAATGCACTTTTTAGTGTCTGGATATAAAATTAAACCAACAATTTCAAGAATTTCCTTAATCCAAAAAAACTCGTTTTGCCTTTTCCTTGTTCCGGTTTGTGCATAAGGTTATGATGTGGATTTCTTCCCCCCACCTCCCCCCAAAAAAAACAACAACAAAAAATAATTTAGAAGTTGGAAATTCTTGAAAATACTTGTCCGACATATCCCATAGACTTTGCACTGCATTGCATCGTCTCACACGAATGTCTCATATCTTTTCCAAAAAATAGGCCTATTTAACATTGAAACTTGGCGTATACAGGTAATTCTTGGGTGTTATTATGTTTAACTTGATTTTCCTGATCAATCTGGATCGTTTTGGCGACGTTAACTTCGTTTCCTGTGATATTAAATGAGTTTTCTCGGTCGTGCGCTATACAAACGTGTGTACGCCTGCAATGTTTTGAATATCCCAATATGGCCGCTGATGGCTTCACGTGCAGAGCCGCTCGACCTATCCAGTTATAGAGATCAGTGCCTCGTACCGACCGATGTGTGAAATAGGGCAGCATATACCGGTGTCGTGCCAAAAGGTGTCCGGTGCGAAATAGTGTCCGCTGGGCATGCGCAGTAGAGGCCGGACATTATTTGGCATGTAATTCGTGCCAAATAGTGTCCGATGCAAAATAGTGTCCGGGCGCGCGCGCGCAGTCTATGGACAGTATTTTGGCATGCAGGATCTGTATTATAAACGGACTCGTACTCTTACTTAGTCTTAGGACAGTTTTTAGCAAGATCTGTGTTATAAACGGACAGTATTTGGCAGGACTTATGGGACAGTTTTTAGCAGGATCTGTAGACCTGTATTTTAAACGGACAGTATTTGGCAGGACTCGTACTAGTCGTAGTACAGTTTTAGCAATAGCAATTATCATGATCTGTGTTATAATTAACGGACAGTATTTGGCAAGATCTGTATTATAAACGGACAGTATTGCAGGACTAGACTCGAGGGACAGTTTACTTTTTAGCAGGATCTGTATTAATTAATAAACCGACAGTATTTGGCAGTTGGGACAGATGGGACAGTTTTTAACAGGATTTGTAAACGCACAGTATAAGTAAACGGTAATTGGCATGAATAAACAGTACATCATTGTGTTTGGTTTCTATTTTTTTTATTGAGTTACTCATTCGATACTGTAACTTCCTTTCTCTCTGGGAAAAAAAAACAGTACAGTGAACATTTTTACTATCTCTTAGACTCTTTGAACAAATAAACTTGTTTCAAATTTAATTTTAATATGCAAACTTTACAGGAATACATGTACAGTATAATTATAATATGTAAATATATAATTATAAATAAACCAACACAACTTGTCGCCAATAAACATGGCACATGTAGCTCACAGCAGGCCTGTACGAACCCTAATAAAGGCAGACACCAGTTTAACTCAAACATGACAGGCCAACCAGCAGCTCATCAAGATTTTGGGGGAATTTTTTTAATTTATTTTAGCTGTAAACACTTTGAACTGAAATAAATATAACCTTAGTCAAAATGAACCACAAATGTGTAAAATTTTCAATGCTGCTAATTGCCCTTTCGTCAAATTCATTACTCATCAGTTGAACTTGCAAGTTGCATTGAACTGAGATCGATTTTGATGGAAAAACAATCCCACGCCTGGGTCCAGTCAATGTCAAAATAATCCCGGGTTAATGTTATACACGTATACCTAATGCAACAAAGCTAAATAACTACTATATTTACATATCTTAACCCTATGTACAGAATAACCCTTGGCCAGTTCGTGCCGGGATTATTTCAACATTACCGAGCCAGTTTGCGCTGGAGGACGTATATACACACACAAATTTCTTACGATTTAAAATAGATGACGCATTAACACGTCACGAAAATACATCTCCGAATTATTGTTATTAATGGTTTATTGTTATTACATTTAGACATCGCAGCCAAAACGGCTGAATTGTGTTTAAAATTCATTCGAGTAAAACATAAATTAACAAGCTGACAAGGATTATAATACAAATGTAAATAAAAAAATATGCAAACAAAATAAAGACATATATATACACATATATACATATATTTAACGTCGTAAAAACAAAAGACCTAAAAACGGCAAGAAATTATTGTGCTGATATAGATGCAACTCCCCCCCTCCCTCCCCTTTGTCAAAAAAGGAATTTAAAAGAAATAATTAACATTTACAGAATATGCAACCTAAGGGGCAAGAAATTAGCACGCCTAAATAAAATACACTGCATTTACAGAATATATACACCCTAAAGAAGACAATAAATATGAATGCTTAAATAGATGGGAACGCCCCCCCCCCCCACTTTGTTGCAAAAAACAACAACATAAACATCTGTTAAAATAAATAAGTTTAAAGTAAACAAACATGTACGAACCAACTGATGCAAGGGTCGCCTTGTGATCTGAAACAGAAAGAGAAGAAAACAGCCTAAGAACACCTCAAGCAATGGAACATGAAAGACTTATCTGAGAAAACTGCGGAGGGTAAAGTGTGACAGGTTTCATGATACCACTCCTTGCACTGCTGACACTGCACCATCCTGTCATCCAGTCCTTCTGGTTGCCTGCAAAAGCAGTATACCTGAACCACAGATGTCCGCTTTATCCCTCCGCTTGCGACGCGCTTAACCTGAGAACAAGGAAAAGATTCAATCCATGTTGCCTGCATGCAGGCTGCAAAATGAGTTCTCATGCTTTGCTGGTCCCAACGAATGCAGGCGGGATCCTTACCTGTGCACAATGCATGGGCATTAGCAATGGCAAACAGGCCACAGTCATTTCCACCAACCTGCTGCTGGACCTTCACATGCTCAACTTCAAAGAACTTGTCTTTGGTGAAAAGTAAGGCAGCAAGAGTTCGCTTCAGGGCAACAGTCAAGGAAACTCCTAAGCTATCATAAACTCTAACTTTGTTTGGTGCATCTACTCCTATGTTTGACAGAGTGACCCAGTGAGAAGCATTGACATTGACAATTTGAATAAATGGGCCATCACTGGTCACTACATAACCTCCGGCACTACCTGCATGAAGGGTCACAGCACTCTGAAAGCCGTGAATTGCAGGGAACTGATTAGATAGGCAAGATTGGGCGAAATCTATGTGTTTATCACTTAACCAAGATCCTGTGATGATGTCCTCCGTGCTCGCATCCTCTGGGGCCTTCTTGATCCGCTTTGCTGGCTTCGGAATCCAGTCGACAGGAGCTGCTCGCTTCACTGCATACCAAAAAGAAACAAAACACACAAACATTAAGTTTCACTTTGAGATATTATATAAACCAATTTTATGTTGGCAAGGTATAACCACTCTCGTCTAAAGGATGAGAAGACCCTCTTACCGATCTTGACATCCTTCACATCATTATCAATGACACCTGGGACACACTGCATCATTGGGTTACCTGTAAGATAATGGAAGAAGGCAAAGCAAATACAACATAAATATTTAATTTAGTATTCAATTCAAGAATGCACCTGAATGAACTGTATACATTTCATGCTTTGAAATATTAAATTTTAATCTCACCTCCGCTTGGCATGTTCCCGTCTTCTTGAACTGTTATATCATTGAGTGGTTCTTCTGTAATACAGCCTGAAATAAATAATTTGTCAAAGTGTAAATTAATAGAAATAATACAAATGTTGATACTCGGCGTGAATGAGAATCCAAATTTGTGCCACTGGGAGTTCTTATGCCGCAAATTCGCAAAAGTTGAACAATTCAACTCCTAATTTTTGCATTTGCTTTCACGTGATGTATGAACCAGCATTAAAATTGAGCTTACCACTTTCCACTTCATGAGCCGTAGTACAGTTCTTTTCATCGTCACTCTGGATGGCAGGACCTGCCCAATAAAACAGTAAAAGTCAATCTCAATGAAATTTGAAATACACACTTGAACGCTAACTTGAACGTGTGCTTTCACAATATAGAAAAGTTTGACTTACCATCAGCATCGACGGAGTCTATATAAGGCTTAAGGTGTTCATACTGGACTTTACTTTTCAGCTCCAGTTGGCTTTCTACCGTCTTCAAAGTAATAGCATTGTTGTCGCTGATTTTGCAGATCCTGTGATAAACAAAAAATCTAAATTACTCTGCCATAATTTAAAGTGCAACAAATATTCTTTGAATGGTGCTTGCATTTATTTCCAAACCAAAGAAAATATATATTTGTTTTTGGGTCAAACCTGTATGGTCCAATCCAATTTGGTTCCAGCTTGCTGCCCTTGCGCCCAATCTTCCTGTAATTCCTCTTCAGGACTAGCATTCCCTCTTTCAGCTGGAACACCTTGACATTTTTTCCTTTCCTCTTTGCGTAGGCTTTCTTGTCCTTATTTTGTGCTGCGTCAATGTTTTCTTTTACCTGTATTAAAAAATAATTGTTTTCTTCAAGAGTTTCGAGATTTTGAATGTCAAAATTAGATAAAAAATGAACAAATTTTTAGAACTTACACGTTCCTTCACAACCTTAGCTTGCTCAGCAACTATGCTGGCAAATTCCCGCAGGGCATCAAAATCAGCAGCAGCAGGTTCCTCCATCTGTTTGGGTTCATCTTCCTTCGGCAGCTGAAATTAAAACAAATTAAAAGTATGCAATTTAACCCCCAAAATAGATGTACTGTTGATAGAAACAAACACACACAAAGTGACACAATACTAGGTCAAATGACACACATGTACATGACACTAAACTAACCTCGCACGGCAATCTGGCTTCCCTGTTGTACATGAGGTAAAATGGTGTGAACTTCGTGGTCGCTTGAACGGAAGTCCTGTAGGCAAACAGCACAGGGTCTGTACAAAAAATAGAGGTTATTAAGTCGCCACAAATAAAAGGGAAAAGGGTATTAATAAACATAGCTAAAAGACAATAGAACATCAATGTAAAAGAAAATAAGTTACCCAGATAGTCCTCCCAGTCATCCTGCTTGTCATTCACAAGCTTGGCAATGGATGTTTTCAGCGTCTGATTCATTCTTTCATCAAGGCCGTTGGTCTGAGGGTGGTAGGCGGAGGACACACGGTGGCGAATACCCCATCGCTGGTACAACTCCTCAGAAAGCTTTCAGAAACAATTGTAAAGTTAATAAGAACCTTTAAATTGGCTAGATTTGATCACATATACATTTTTAACACATGTAACAAATGTACAAATAGTCTTACCTGGTTACAGAATTCTCTTCCCTGATCGGAGAGGCAGTCTTTAGGGGCACCATGCCTGTAATGAGAACAAAATCTTCCATTAATTTTCAGAGTACAGTTTACGAAGTAAACCAGACTTATTACTGATGAATTGTTGCCTTCTTTAAAACCTAAAGACAAAAACACAAGTAAACGCACAGTAGTAACATTTTTCAAATCTACTTACCTGCAAAATATACTGACGAGGCACTTTGCCACACTCACTGCATCCTTTCGAGGGATCGGCATTGCTTCAGGCCATTTGGTGTAGTAGTCTGTGAGGGTCAGGACATACCGGTTGCCAGCCCTCGACTTTTTGAATGGGCCGATGAGGTCAATCCCAACCATGACCCAAGGGCCAACTACAGGGATGGGTTGAAGCTCCGGGGCAGCGGTTTTAATCTTCTCCATCCCCTGGCACTTGACACACTGGTGAATCTACAACATGAACAAGTTCATTTTAATACAGAATAGAGATTTATGCAGAAAGAGAGATTTACATTATTTGCATGCAAATATTCTGATAATTAGGCCTGAATTGTACATTTTAGTTTTCATCTCATTTTACGCACACGATTACAATTTCAGTAACTTTTTCAATATTTGCTCAGTTAATATTGCCCCTTTACATACCCATTGATTCACATCTGTTGTCATTGTCCGCCAGTAGAACCTCGCCTCAATCTTCAGAAGGGTCTTTTTCTGCCCAAAATGACCCCCGAAGGCCGAGTCGTGGCACTCGCGGAAGATCTCCATCCGTCTTCCCTCGTCCATAACAACCAGTCGTCTCTCTGCTCCCTTCCCGGCGTAGTAGAGCTCGTTGCCTGCAAGTCCGACAGTATAAATTGGATTATACATGTACGTGTACTATTCAAAAGTAGAATCTGAAGAAGTTAAAAGGACACTACCGTAGTTTTTTAAAACCTCCATACAATTTTTTAAAAGGTATACGTGTGTTTTTTGAATAGGAAAGATCGAGAAAAAGCCAATTCAAGTAAAATTTACCTTAGTGGCTGTGAGGATACGCAGTAATAGTGTCAGAGAGGGACAATCATCCACCATGTGAATGCATGTTTATTGAAGGTAAATAACCGTGACAATGTATTCGCATATTCAGCTACGAGATTCTGAAAATGTGCCTATCAATGTTTATTGAAGGGAATCAACCGTGACCATGTATTCAAATATTCAGCTAAGAGATTCTGCAAATGTGCCTATCAAAGTGCAAATTTTAATGCTTAGTTTTTCACAAATCTTTCCTAAAAAACCTTATAAGCTAAACATTGTAAACACGTAAATTGTAGCAAAAGTTACATCCTCAATAAAGCAATGAACATGTTTATGATAAATCTTTGGCATCATACCTTCTACTCTGAAGCTGCTCGAAAATCTCCGAATAGTTCGCTGCTGGTTATCAGTCATTCCAACAGGATAGCTTCCCCCTGAAAGAAACTGAAAAACATCTTCCAAAGAACGGTTATATTTGATACGTTTATCAACAATATCGTCAACAGCCATGATCACCCTAAAAAGCACGACTTTTGCAATAATCAAATATAAAACCAAATATAAACAAGATTTACTCAGTCTTAATGTTAGTTTTAAAGTAAATGATTTAAACGGGGTTTCAAATGTGAAATTAGAACGTAATGTGCAAATAATAAATCGAGAATTTAAGGGAAAAAAATCACCAAACTGTTTGTTAAAGCATGGAAGGGGTATGTTACACTAGCACTAGCAGTAGTAATGCCTAATGGGGTTACCAGAACGTTGTGAACAGTGTGATTAAACCAAGTCTAAGCTTGAAAATGAAATAATGTGCCAGTGTGGGCTGGACGAAATGGAAATCGAACAACTAGAATGATGTTACAAGTGACAAATGTTAAGACAAGTATTAAGTACTGTAACGTAGATTTCTCTAGGTTCTACACCACACACAGGAAGGACTCTTGACACAAGTATTCTTGTTCTTCCGGTGATTCTCAGCCGTTTTATTGACCTCTTGCCGACCAAAACATGGACTTCAGGCTCACGCAATCACGCGGCACCCGAACTGGTTAGAACTGGTTCGGCGCTTGCGCAATCCAAAGGCGGGTTTCCGGGGCGCACCAGCAGGAGCCACCAGGGCGATCCCACCACCGTGGAATCGCTCCAGCGCCCTCTACCGCCCAACCGGCACGGGCGTTACACAGCCCCCCACGAAGACCTTGTTTGCCCCCAAACAAGACCATGGGCGCTGCTGCCGCACCCCGGCCAACCGCCCTGGAAAACGCATAACGCCAACAATTACACAACAATTTACATTACAAAAATTTACATTACAACAATTTACATTACAACAATTTACATTACAACAATTTTTTTACAACAATTTTTGGGGTAAGCCCCTGGTCCCGGCACACCCCTGGCCCCGGCACACCCCTGGCCCCGGCACACCCCTGGCCCCGGCACACCCCTGGCCCCGGCACACCCCTGGCCCCGGCACACCCCTGGCCCCGGCACACCCCTGGCCCCGGCACACCCCTGGCCCCGGCACACCCCTGGCCCCGGCACACCCCTGGCCCCGGCACACCCCTGGCCCCGGCACACCCCTGGCCCCGGCACACCCCTGGCCCCGGCACACCCCTGGCCCCGGCACACCCCTGGCCCCGGCACACCCCTGGCCCCGGCACACCCCTGGCCCCGGCACACCCCTGGCCCCGGCACACCCCTGGCCCCGGCACACCCCTGGCCCCGGCACACCCCTGGCCCCGGCACACCCCTGGCCCCGGCACACCCCTGGCCCCGGCACACCCCTGGCCCCGGCACACCCCTGGCCCCGGCACACCCCTGGCCCCGGCACACCCCTGGCCCCGGCACACCCCTGGCCCCGGCACACCCCTGGCCCCGGCACACCCCTGGCCCCGGCACACCCCTGGCCCCGGCACACCCCTGGCCCCGGCACACCCCTGGCCCCGGCACACCCCTGGCCCCGGCACACCCCTGGCCCCGGCACACCCCTGGCCCCGGCACACCCCTGGCCCCGGCACACCCCTGGCCCCGGCACACCCCTGGCCCCGGCACACCCCTGGCCCCGGCACACCCCTGGCCCCGGCACACCCCTGGCCCCGGCACACCCCTGGCCCCGGCACACCCCTGGCCCCGGCACACCCCTGGCCCCGGCACACCCCTGGCCCCGGCACACCCCTGGCCCCGGCACACCCCTGGCCCCGGCACACCCCTGGCCCCGGCACACCCCTGGCCCCGGCACACCCCTGGCCCCGGCACACCCCTGGCCCCGGCACACCCCTGGCCCCGGCACACCCCTGGCCCCGGCACACCCCTGGCCCCGGCACACCCCTGGCCCCGGCACACCCCTCTAATGTTAAGACTTGACTGCGACTGTGACTGCGACTGGCTCCTCTGACTGCGACTGGTGCCTTCGACTGCGGCTGGCTCTTGCGACTGCGACTGTGGTTCCTGCGACTGCGACTGCGGCTGGCTCCCGCGACAGCGACTGGCTCTTGCGACTGCGACTGGCTCCTGTATCTGGTGCCTGCGACTGCGACTGGCTCTTGCGACTGCGGTTCCTGCGACTGCGACTGCGCCTGGCTCCTGCGACTGCGACTGCGCCTGGCTCCTGCGACTGCGACTTGCTCCTGCGACTGCGACTGGCTCCTGTGGCCGCGACTGTGACTGCCTCTTGCGACTGCGACTGATTCTTGCGACTGGCTCTTGTGACTGGCTCTTGTGACTGATGACTGGCTTAGAGAGCGTGGGCGTCCCGGCGAGGCCCCGCCCCCGCTGCGCCGACGGGCACGGCTCGGGCTCGCTCCGAGTGTTGCGAGCCGTCTGCCGCGCCGCCGTCTACAGCATGGGCCGGGCCCCTCCGACTCCTCTTGCGACTGTCCCTTGTGACTGTCCCTGCGGCTCCGACTGGCTTAGAGAGCGTGGGCAACGTTGACGGATCCGCTCCATTGCACTGTGTGCGGAGCAGCTCCGCTCCATTGACTCCCATGCGGAGCAGTGCTGACGGCTCCGCTCCATTGGTTTGTGCGCGGAGCAGCTCCGCTCCATTGACTCCCATGCGGAGCAGTGCCGACGGCTCCGCTCCATTGGTTTGTGTGCGGAGCAGTTCTGCCCCGTTGCTCCCCGAGAGAGCGCTGTTCTGGTGACCTGTCTCCAGACGATTCCTCGATCGTCCCCGCTGCGTCGACGAACACAACCCGCGGACGCTCCGAGTGAAACGACCCGCCGGCTGCGCCGTCGTCCACGGCCCTGGGCGGCCCTCCCGCCGTGGGGCGAGTTGGCTGCCGTGCTATCGTGTTTTTCTGAAAACATGAACACTTCACCTGGTCTTTTCTTAGTCCTCCTGCATGCCGACCGCTGCCACCAATGTAACGTAGATTTCTCTAGGTTCTACACCACACACAGGAAGGACTCTTGACACAAGTATTCTTGTTCTTCCGGTGATTCTCAGCCGTTTTATTGACCTCTTGCCGACCAAAACATGGACTTCAGGCTCACGCAATCACGCGGCACCCGAACTGGTTAGAACTGGTTCGGCGCTTGCGCAATCCAAAGGCGGGTTTCCGGGGCGCACCAGCAGGAGCCACCAGGGCGATCCCACCACCGTGGAATCGCTCCAGCGCCCTCTACCGCCCAACCGGCACGGGCGTTACAGTACTAAAAGGTGTTAAAAATGTGAAAAATCAAACGGGAATGTGCAGTGAATAAATCGTAAATTTAAAAAGAGTCACCACACCAACGTTAATACGATGGAAACAGGTCAACTCGTACGCGAACCAACTCGTACGCGAACCAACTCGTACGCGAACCAACTCGTACGCGAACCAACTCGTACGCGAACCAACTCGTACGCGAACCAACTCGTACGCGAACCAACTCGTACGCGAACCAACTCGTACGCGAACCAACTCGTACGCGAACCAACTCGTACGCGAACCAACTCGTACGCGAACCAACTCGTACGCGAACCAACTCGTACGCGAACCAACTCGTACGCGAACCAACTCGTACGCGAACCAACTCGTACGCCGGCCAACTCGTACGCCTGTATTCAATACGATTACGAGTATGCGTACGTGCACGTGTTTTGAAACAGAACAGTCCCACGAAAAACACACACAAGTTCTTGGACAAAAAAACGTTATAAAATGAACTATTAATAAGTTAGTTAGGCCTAGACAAATACACAAATCCTTAGCAATCACAGATAAAAAGGAAAGCTTTTAAATATATGGCAAAAGGAAATTCAGGATAAAACGCGATCTGTACACGTCTTCTCAGCTCAACAGCAAGCACGCAATAGGCCAGGATGCACACTTAGCGCGGACAGTATTTGGCAAGCTTCCGTAAACAATGCGACGTCATAGGCGCTCGACCAATCACATGGCGGACCGGACACTATTTCGCACCGGACACCTTTTGGGCACGACACCGGGGCGCACTATAGGCTGCACATGTACTCAGGGACCGCAACATAGATTACTGCGCATGCGCGACAACGAAATTCCGAGTATCGTTTTCCCCACGCGATCGGCCGATTGTTGAGACTCGCGCGGGATCGGCTTCTTCGCAAGGCATGCTGGGAAAGCTTCACCTGACGACCTGACTCCTTTTTAAAACACTATTCGTAGCTTCCAGTTGAAAAAATAACCGTTGAATTCGACCGTATTTTGGCTGATTTGTGGACACATTTGCCGGTAAGTACTTTTAAAACGTAATTTTATGACACATAGCTAGGGGTAGGCTCAAATAAGCCAATTTGGTATTCCAACTGCACATGCGCACATTTTCCCTTGACGATATTTCTTTCGATATAAACAATTCATCGATTGCGTGCAAAAGCATAGCGGGGTACCAGCAAATTTCAAGAGATCGTCGTGTTTTAAAGTTACTAAGTAACATATTTTTGTTTACGTTTTGGTGTTTTCAGCCGCTTTGTGTGGCCAAACTTTTGTTCGAACAAATATTATTTATTTTTTTCGATTTCACAAGAAAATGTAAAAAATGCGGATTTGGTTACCACGTCCCCCATAGCCTTGTGTGCATTTGTCTGCCGTGTTTGTATCACTTGACCTCCTTGAGAAAAATTGTTGAATCTTGTTGTGCACATGCGCAGTCGGAACTCCAAAGTGGCTTATACGATGCCGGAAATGGAAAGATCAATACCGCATTAGGTTAATGCGTTTTAGACGTAGCACCAATTCGACAGCGCTAAGAAGCGATCGTCATTTTAAGACGAAAATGATCGATTTTGAGGTTGAAATTTTGACCATTTTTGACATTGTCAGCCTATTAAAATGGTATAAATGGTCTGAAAAACGTGTTTAAGTTGGCTTATTAATTAAATTAGTTTGAGTAAATATCAGTTTGGGAATCTTTTATTTACCAAGTAGGCCTAATTTAAATACAAATATATAAAAAAAAAAATGTTAATCATGGCAATAAATTCTGATTGTGGATGGAAAATCCATGGTCCGATTTATTCTCATGCATTAACTGTTTGCTGGCCTGCGCCGAGAGGGGGGAACCTATGCCCAATTTTTCATTTGTAATTATTGGCTCTGGGCATTGGTAGCAATTCCATGTATATTGCATGCATTTTGTTTGCTGGTCTTATCAAGGGGGAACCGAACCGATGCCCATTTGCTTTTGATTAGTGTAAACTAATAAATTATTTATTATTATTTTTTCAGATTGTGTAATGGGCGTGTCTTTAGAAACCTGGCGCCAACGTATTGGATGCTTCCGCCAGCGGCCACCATCTCCTTGCAAGCTTACTGCAGAAGCCATGTTTTCCCCATCGTCTCCTGTATTCGGAATGGGCTGTGCAACTTTCTGCGTCATCCTGTTTTCAGTGGGTGTTGGTACCCTTCTTCTTCCGTACGCCAATGACATCACAGTGTGTGGGGATGTTCAAAATAACCCCGGCCCTGATACACCTCTGTTCTCCGAGAAGCTACTAACGTCACTCAAGAATGGAACTTGCACAACATCCGTCACTGACCTTGGACACAGTCTAAAGAACAAACATATCATGCAATTATTTGCGACTAAGGACGAAAACCCCACCACTGATTGGCCTGGTGCCGTTACATGGATAACGGTGCTTATTCCATCGTGGTCATCTGATGATAAGAAAGCTTAACGTCAGCTCCGGGATAGCTGGATCAAGGTAAAGCAGACCTTCACAAAAATGAACAAAAACAAATCCAAAGCTGGCTATGAAGACGACATGAACCGATGGAAAGAAACCGATTACCACCTACCAACTACACAACCACCTAAAGCCAAGGACTCAACAAAAAATGGGACCGTTTCCCCGCTCTCAACATTTGATGTCAGCGTTCATAAAGCTGAAATGGATAAGCTGCGGATGGAAAATGAAAAACTTTCAAAGGAAAACGAACACTTGAAGAAACAGGTTGAGGTGTTACTCATGCGACCCTCTCCTCACACACAGGAGTTGACCCAGAGACGAGAATCGGACCACTGGAACAAAATTTGCTCAGAACGGGAACAAGTGAGTGCATTAGAAAAAGAAACCTGTAAGTTAGAAAACCGACTAGAAAAGTCAAAAAAGAGCAAGCGTGACTTGTTATCCGAGTTTGTGTCAGAAGCTAAAGTGGCCAAGATAGATCATGACAAGAACACTAACTGGCATAATTCATACATGGTTGATCTGGAGAGCCAAAATTAACAACTTCGTGAAAAGGTGCTCAGCCTGAATGACAAGGGGGACAATCTGATGTCTCAAGTTGATGAACTGACTGGAGCTCTCCACGAAGCTAGAAGGAAAACAATCCAATTCTATGACGACGAGAAGCGTTCATTTAAACCGCTAATTCATAAATGTGTATGGAACTTAATATCAAAGCACGTATCATTTGCAAATATAAGTGATGTCATAACCACAGTTTTAAAAATGTGTGGGATATCTTATGACAGGCTCCCAAGCGAGACCACCATTCGCAACATGAACAAAGATCGAACGTTAGTTTCGCAGATTCAGGTTGCGTCGATTGCTGGGAAAACTTCAAATAAGGACACCACCATACAAACTGATGAGACGCCAAAGAATGCGGAAATATATATGACCTACGCAATCACTGATCAAGACGGCGAAGCCTATCTTCTAGGTTTAAGACAGATGGCATCCAAATCCGCCAAGCATACCCTTGATACTCTGAAAGAAACACTTACAGATATTACCGACATTTGTCATAAGGCAAAAGCCGGTAATGATGTCGGCCATCTGGTCCTTTGCCAAATTCGCAACACAATGTCAGATCGCGCAGCTACTGAGACACTTTTCAACAAAACCCTACAGATATACCGAGAGGAATGTCTTTCTTTGTATACAGATAATTGGAGTAATTTCAGTGATGAAGCCAAAACAAAACTGACTGAAATGTACAATTTTTTCTGTGGATTGCATTTGCTGACGTCAATGGCAGATGCCGTTTCAGCAGCATTTAAGTCATTTGAAAGCGATTTTCTTGAAGGGGAGAAAGTAGGTGCCGCAGCTGAAGCTGGAATACATGTTTTTAACACTGCAAGTGGGTCGATAAGACTTGTACAGAATGCGTGTAAAGCGCTGTCCCGTGGTGGTGATGAAAAGAGTGGATGTCATCGCCACTGGAAAATCTATAAAAATGGCACCAACTTGTTGACAAAGACCTTCTTTCTTCCCTTCCGAGGAAATCGCTTCAATGTTGTTTTTATGTTTGGTGGTAGGGTTTACTATCTCATTAACCATATTAGAGAGTTTTTAGGTAATGTACATGGAACCACCAATGGTTTACTGAAGGCCTTATTAGCAGATGCTCAACAATCTTTGTACGTTGCAGGGTGTAAGGTTTTGGGCATTGTTAATAAGTCCATCAGTTCTCCATTGTGGCGAGTGACCGAAAAGGATGGCCATATTTTGGACTTATGTCAAACGTATACAGGTCTTGTTGAATTTTTGACAAAAGTGACACAGGATTCAGATAGATTAGCAGATTTTGCTTATGGTCGCATCAACTTTTTTGATGATGAATACATTGAAAAGGACGAAGTTTATGACGCGGTGTTAAGTCCAGGACCATATGATGAAATTGTATTCTCCATGCTGCAACACACTTTGCTCACTTTATTACAATTGTTTAAACGAGTATGCATTGACTATTTACCAGGAGGTAAATTTTATGTTATGAAAGATGATGAAGACAAGAGACAGGCTACAATATCTGCACCTCTCCATAATAAACTGCCAGAGCGCGTTTTTGGATATTTTGATTTTTTGACCAAAAAGAGACCAAATGCTAGCGCTGCCGCGAATGAGGCGCAGGTATTGTACACCTTCAATAAAACCGGGGAGTTTGTGGATAGTAAAACTGACGCCGAACTAGAAGATCTTGTAAATTTAGTTAAATCACAAAGAGGTAAGGCAAAAACAATAGCTAAAGAGAGGAAAGACAAAATCCACGAATACTGGAAATCTAAACAGGACGCCTCGGCAAAAACTATGGCAGAGTCTCGACAACGTGCTCTTAATAAGAAAGAAAATCTAACAAATGATATAGTTGATACTGGGCTATTTCAAACAAGTGAACAGGTGGAGGAATATTTGAATTCAGAAGCCAATACTAATAAGAAATTTGAAACTATCAAAAAACAAATTAGATTTCGTCGAGAAGTTCTGCACCAATTCATGGAAGGTGATAAGGGTTTTACCTTCACGACAGCAATCCCAGGCTCCAAAAAAAGAGTCAACAAACCAATGGCTGATATGAAGTCTCATATTCTTAAACTTATTAATGCAGCAAAGAGTGTCGCTGAGTCTGTGTCTGTTCAAAAGACCCCAGATAACGATATTTTAACAGTTCCCCTTTTAGTTGGCAAGAAAGTCAAACATATTTGGACAACTGAAGATGGGGACCAAGCTTACATTGGAACTGTCATAAGCCAAGTGCCAGGGTTCCCTTTATGGTTTAATATTAAGTACGAGAATGATCCAAAGGTATATTCCCTGCGCTTGGTTGATGACTACAATGATAAGTCTTTGTCTATTTTAATATAAATGACCAGCCATTTTGTTTCTTACTCTGGCATGATATTTATTTTCATGCTGATAAATACAATAAAATCAATTGGCAATATGTGTACAAAATCACCTCTAACATTGAGATCAAATTCTGTGGTCTTCGGACCTATACTTTGAGATTTATAGCCATTTTATTTTGTTTACTACTTTGTTTACTGTTTCTGATCATATTAATCCATACTATTAAGAGAGGTAAACAAATTAAACATGTTATTTATAGACCAAAGAGCAAAATAAGATACATGTATTTGTGTCAATAAGTTTAATAACATGTATACACAGTGTCATAATATTGACAGTCGCATACTGTGATTTGAAATGTCAATTTTTCCGCAATTAACAAATAACTTGTTTATTGTTGTTTATTGTTGTTACCATGACAGCGATTGTATATGCCACATAGTTTATTATTGTCTTATTGCAAAGGACAACTCATCAGCAACATGTGTACACAATTTGGTGGTCTTCGGACTTGTACTTCAAGATCCATAGCTGTTTCAATTTGTTTACTACTTTGTTTACTGCTTCCATTCCTGTAATATACACTATAAAAAGATGTAAACAAATAAAACAAGTTATATATAGAAAATAAAGAATAGTGAATTGATTATTTTTGGTGTTAATACGTTTCAAGACATGTACAAACAATTTCAGAATTTGAAAATATGGATACTGTAAGATTTAGAAGGACTTTCGTAATGCCGCCCTCTTTTGTTATGCTGTTTCTTTAAGATCCTAGTCTGGTACTGTAATTTGTTTGCATAACTCATAGGTTTGAAAGGGTCACTAGACCACTGCCACATGTACAATTTAGCACACATCAACAATCCGATTTGATACAATAGGGAAGAGATAGTTTCACTAATTATTTCCCTGAGATTCTTTGAGGAGAATAGATTGAATTAGAACTGAACAACCAGAGAGTTCATGCTTTTATTCTGGAGCTTCATTTGAGATTCCTGTATTTGATTCATTTATTTCGGACGCACAACAGTGTAAGTGGAATTTATTTTCATGTAACTTCTTGAAGCTTTTCATGTAACCTCTTTATTAAAGCTAAAGTTTACACTTCTATTATTGATTAAATAGATTTAGAGTGCAGAGTTTCTCAGCGGATCGAAGTAAAGTGGGAGTTTCGCATTTAGATAGTTTAAAGTGTATTTGTAAGACATTATCCATTATGTATCTCTGTAGATTTCGAACCCGACTTTCACTGATGTAACTACCCAGAAGTTTACAATAAAGGAGTTTGGAAACTGTCAACCAGTCTCGAGTGGTACAGGTCAATCTTACATTCGAAATACTCTGCAACTGGGCACAGTAAGCTGATGATTTCACTCCATGATGCTACACATTTGTGTTTGATGCAAGGCAACAGGAAGCAGGTGAGATCGTTCCATTCAACTAACCACTGACGAGATAGTTAGGAAGATCGCACATAATTCCACTTCTTCAACATGTCGCTGACCGAGATGAAGAAAATCAGGGGGTTAGCAAAGGGTCGTTTTACCAGAATTTGCCATGCCATTGACACGGCGATTGAGCAGGGCAAACCCATCGAGTACACGACCATGTTGGCATCTGATTTGATGTCGGCATTTGATAATGTTTATGCGAAGCACCTAGATGTCATCTTACACTCAGACAGTGAGGCGACTGATGAGGATGAGTGGATTTCCTCGATAGAACAAAAACATGACGAAGCAAGAGAGTCACTGATGCATTACGATGTCCAGTCCAAAGAAGCACAGAAAATTGCCTCCTTTGCACAGAAAGCACAGCTTGAGAAAGAGGCCAAACAGTTGTCCATCGATAAAGCCAGAAACCTGAGAAATGTACACGAGGTCGACTTCAAGCAACTTTGCAAGGGCATTTCCATGTCTATAGCAAACAACTCCATTGAGGCTGTGAAGGATGGAAGGAACGAGTTAAAGCAACTAATAGAGGAAACAAAGACGGCTCATGTGAATTACATCCTGATGTTATCAACAGACCAGGCCGAGAACGAAAATGTATGGATCGAAGCAATCCGCAAGCAGTACAACGAAGTAAGCGACACAATAGGCAAGCTTCTTGATAGTCGCATAGTCACACTGCTCCCAAGGGGAAAGTCAAGAACGGCATCCAACTAGAGAAAATGCGTCTGCCCGTCTTTGACGGCGACATTCGCAACTATCCAAGATTTCGTTCCGACTTCGAGAAATTTATCCAACCGGAGACAACTGCGGAACAGTTGGCTTTTGTCCTGCGAAGGTCGTTGGGTGAAAAACCACTAAAAGTGATAGGAGCAATTGATGATAACGCTGCAGAAATCTGGAAGAGGTTGGATGAACGATATGGTGACCCAATCAAGATGGCGGACTGCATCATGCAGAATTTCGAGAAAATCAGATCGGTGAGGGACGGGGAAGACAAGAAGTTTATTGACCTAGTCGATACCATCGAAAAAAGCCATAACGACTTGACTAAGGTCGGCATGGAGCGAGAAATGTCTAACACCAGAGTTGTTAGCGACATAGAGCGAAAATTACCCCCCCATGGTGCGGAGAGAGTGGTCCAGATCTCTTTATGATGAAAAGAATGCTGTTGATCACACTGACAGATTCCCTGCTCTTCTTCAATTCCTGATCAAAGAAAAGAAGAGTGTTGAGTATGAGTCATCAGAAATACGAAGTCAGACTCACAGCAATTCCCCAAGGGCTACTATAAATGCAACAGACGTAAAGGAGAGAAGTGAGACTACCATAAGACGAGACCCAATCAAAAGGTGTCTTATTCATGATGACGGTAAACACACTACATCGGATTGCCATGTGTTTACAGGGAAATCGGCACAAGAGAAAGCCCAGCTCATAAAAGAAAAGGGAGCTTGCTACTGCTGTCTCAATCGAGGACACAGAGTAACCGATTGCAGAAAGAAGAAAAGGTGTGGGGTCCAGAACTGTACTCGTCTACATCATCCGACACTACACAGCGAAACACAAGGAGTCGAGCAAATCGTCACCTCGGCAGTGAACAACCACACCGTGGCGTCATCCAAGTCCAATGAGGCGTGTCTCCTTCAATTGATGAAGATCAAAGTTGGTCCAACTCAGATGAATGTGTTGTGGGATGGTTGCGCTACTTCATCACTAGTCACTAACTCGGCAGCTAAAGCAGCAGGCTTGAGAGGCATCCCTGTCAGAGTGTCAATAACAAAGGTTGGCGGAGTGACAGAAGAGATTGATAGCTTTCGCTACTCCGTACCTCTCACCGACAAGCAGGGCTACCTGGTACACATCACGGCCTATGGGATCAACTGCATCACTGCAGACATAAAGGATATAAACATAAGGAGTGTGGTGGATCTCTTCATGGACATCACCCTGAAAGAGATCGAGCGCCCGAAGGGACAGGTGGACCTACTCGTCGGTTTTGAATATGCAGGATATCACCCAACACGACTACAGGCTGTAGATCACTTACTCGTCCTGGAGAACAGATTCGGTAGATGCTTGGGCGGCACACATCCAGCCATTAAAGAGAGGACCAGACGAATCATTACTGCTACAGCAATAATTCACCATGTTGCAACCTGCAACCTAGACGACTTTATGAAGTTGGAGAGTATGGGAGTTGAGTGTAACCCACGATGCGGAAATTGCAGATGCGGCAAGTGTCCAATAGGATCAAAGGACTACACTCTAAAGGAAGAGCGAGAACTGGCGCTAATTGACGAAAAGCTCACTTTCCGAGGAACCCACTGGGAAGCGGAATACCCGTGGATCAAGGATCCTTCTAACCTACCAGATAATAGACAGGTTGCGCTTGCCACCCTGAAGGCACTAGAAAGACGACTGGGGCGCAATCCTACCAAAGCCAAGGTGTATGACATGCAGGTGAAGGACATGCTGGATAGAGGTGTGGCACGTGAGATCTCAAAGAAAGAAATGGATTCATATCCAGGACCAGTACACTACATCTCTCATCACGAAGTTCTTAAACCAGAAAGTAAGAGCACCCCGGTCAGGATTGTCTTCAACAGCAGTGCCAATTATAAGGGGCATGTCCTCAACGATTATTGGGCAAAGGGACCTGACATGATGAATTCCCTCTTGGGAGTTTTGCTTCGATTTCGAGAGAACGAGGTTGCTCTGGTTGGTGATATTCGCAAGATGTACCACAGCATTTCCACTACTTTGAAGGACCAACATTGTCATAGATTTCTCTGGAGAGGAATGCAGATCAATGAAGATCCCAAGATATACTGTATGAGAGTTGTCAACATGGGCGATCGGCCATCCGCAACCATCGCAACTGTTGCACTGAAGAAAACAGCTGAACTTGGCAAGGACGAATTTCCCAAAGCAGCAAGCACGATCCAACAGAACGTGTATGTTGATGACATTCTCGAGTCCGTAAAGACCCCAGATGCAGCTAGGACGCATGCACGAGAGATTGATCAACTGATCAAACCGGGGAACTTTGTCGTCAAGAACTGGGTATTCTCGGGAGAAGGACCAGATGCACACAAGCACGAGTGGTCCAGCAAAGAGAGCAACGAGAGAGTACTTGGCATCTCCTGGAACCCACAGCAAGATGTGTTCCACTTCATCGCCAGAATTAACTTCGCTCCGAAGAAGAAGAAAATAAGACAAGGTCCAGACTTGACTGACGATCAGATTCCAGCAGCGATCCCATCCGCTCTCACGAAAAGAATGTGTCTGAGCCAGGTCAATGGAATTTATGACCCTCTGGGTCTTGTGGCACCGTTCACCATCAAGGCAAAGATCCTCCTGAGAAAGATGTGGGGCATAAAGCTTGGGTGGGACGACCCTATTCCGAATAACATGAGAGAAGAGTGGATTAAGTTCTTCAAGGAGCTGTGTGAGGTTGCCGATATCTCCTTCCAACGTTGTATCAAACCTCAGGGAGCTGATCCAGAAGCACGGCCTACTCTCATTGTGTTCTCTGACGGCTCTGAGCAAGCTTTTGGAACAGTAGCCTACATACGCTGGCTGCTCGACAGCGGTGGATACGCATCCAGCTTGGTGGCAAGTAAGAGCCGCATCGCTCCCATCGAGATAGTTAGTATCGTGAGACTGGAGCTAAGTGGAGCAGTGCTCAACAAGAGACTCACTTGTTTCGTCAAGAAGGAGATGAGACTTGAGTTTGACAGAGAGTTTCACATTGTTGACAGCGAAATAGTGAGATCGATGATTCAGAAGCAGAGCTACGGCTTCAAGACATTCGTCGCTACCCGGATTGGTGAGATACAGGAGGCTACTGAGCCCCAGGATTGGTGGTGGTGTAGAGGGGAACTAAACGTTGCAGACTACATCACCAGAGGTAAAGCTCCGTCTGAAATTGGAGCTGAGAGCTCCTGGCAGCGAGGTCCAGAATTTCTGCGACAACCTGTAGAAGAGTGGCCAATTGAACAAAGCTGTTCAGAACGCGAGCTTCCAGAGCGAGCCAAGATTGTGATGGTCACTGATGCTCAAGAAGAAGATACATTGGCCAATAGAATTAATATTGACAGGTACAGCCGATACAACAAACTTACAAGAGTCACCGCCAGAATTCTTGCCATGTACAAGATCAAGAGTTTTAAGAGCATAGCCAAGACACTTACCGCAGATGACGTCAAACAAGCAGAACTCTTCTGGATCAAGGAGTGCCAAAGGCCGTTAATGAAAACCTTGGCAGATGACAAGATGGTGTTCAACAAGCGCTACGCTAAACTATGTCCCAAGATCAGAGATGATGGCGTCCTTGTGGTAGGAAGTCGTGCTGAGAGACATGTACACTTCAGTTACAACAAACAAGAAGTACCACTACTGCTTTATCACCACCACTTCTCTAAGCTGTATGCAAAGCATGTGCATAACAGAGGCCATCCTGGCGCACAAAGTACTGTCTCAAAGATAAGGTCAAAGTACTGGATTATCAACCTCTACAAGATGGCCAAGAGCATTCGACACCACTGTGTACCATGCAGAAAACAAGAGAGAGACATGGCCGGCCAAAAGATGGGACAGTTGCCAATGGCACGACTTAAACCATCACCACCCTGGAGTCACGTGGGGGTTGATCTGTTTGGGCCATTCACAATTCGTGGTGAAGTGAACAAGAGATCCAGAGGAAAGGCGTATGGTGTGATTTTCAGTTGCTTCACTACACGAGCCGTTCACATTGATCTCGCAACTGATTATAGTGCGAGTGGATTCCTGCAAGTCCTTAGACGATTCATATCACTAAGAGGCTATCCAAGTGAGATGTATAGTGACGGAGGCACGCAGCTAGTAGCGGCTTCTAGGGAACTCAAGCAGGCGATGGATGGATGGGACAAAGAAGGTCTTAAAGAGTTTGGGGTAACCGAAGGCATGACGTGGAAGTTCTCCATGGCTAATTCACCGTGGCAGAACGGGGTAACCGAGATCTTGATCAAGGGAGTCAAGAAGGCAATTAACCATGCTATTGGAAACCAGATCCTTCAGTTCAATGAGCTTCAGACTGTACTTTACGAAGTGGCCAACCTAGTGAACGAGCGACCCATCGGGCGACATCCCACTGATCCAGAAGATGGAACCTACCTTTGCCCCAACAACATGTTGCTTGGGCGAGCCACTGCGAGGGTACCGAGCGGGCCTTGGAGAGAGACGAACAACCCCAGACATCGTGTTGAGTTTGTCCAGAATATCATAAGGGCCTACTGGATCAAGTGGACAAGGGACTACTTTCCGTCTCTCATTATCAGACAGAAATGGCACCACGAGAAAAGGAACTTGCAGAAGGATGACGTGGTGTTGGTCCAAGACAGTAACGCCATCCGAGGTAACTGGAGAATGGGGATTGTGGAAGAAGTACACCCAGATGAAGCTGGCAACGTGAGGAACGTGCAAGTGAGACTGAAGAGTGCAGACAAGGCTGCTCAGGGTCGAACTGCGAACTACACCATAATACGAAGAGCTGTTCAGAGACTGATTGTTCTTGTTCCTGCCGGCGGCGAAATTGATTAATTTGATATTACTAACAGACTCTTTGGTGGGCGGAGTGTAAGATTTAGAAGGACTTTCGTAATGCCGCCCTCTTTTGTTATGCTGTTTCTTTAAGATCCTAGTCTGGTACTGTAATTTGTTTGCATAACTCATAGGTTTGAAAGGGTCACTAGACCACTGCCACATGAACAATTTAGCACACATCAACAATCCGATTTGATACAATAGGGAAGAGATAGTTTCACTAATTATTTCCCTGAGATTCTTTGAGGAGAATAGATTGAATTAGAACTGAACAACCAGAGAGTTCATGCTTTTATTCTGGAGCTTCATTTGAGATTCCTGTATTTGATTCATTTATTTCGGACGCACAACAGTGTAAGTGGAATTTATTTTCATGTAACTTCTTGAAGCTTTTCATGTAACCTCTTTATTAAAGCTAAAGTTTACACTTCTATTATTGATTAAATAGATTTAGAGTGCAGAGTTTCTCAGCGGATCGAAGTAAAGTTGGAGTTTCGCATTTAGATAGTTTAAAGTGTATCTCTGTAGATTTCGAACCCGACTTTCACTGATGTAACTACCCAGAAGTTTACAATAAAGGAGTTTGGAAACTGTCAACCAGTCTCGAGTGGTACAGGTCAATCTTACAGATACTTACCCTAAAATATGATTAATTCCGCAAAATTCCCCAATAAACAAACAACATGTTTATCGTCGTTTCCATGACAACGAGAATTTACGCAACGGATTGCGTTAATATTCGATCGTGAAGCACAATTCAACAGTTACCTGTACACAAAATCTGGGTACCATACACCTTATGGTTAATGATTTATAACAATTTGAATTTGTTTATTAATTTGTTTACTATTAAAACTAGATGTAAACAGTCAAAATCAGGTTTTAAAACACGGTTGATTGCATTGGGAAATAGATACAAAATAACCGTGCGTAACGTAACGATAACATTTATTGATTCATTGATTTGAAATGCAACCGCGCGTGTCCTAGTAGGACTGCACATGAAAATTGAAACAACAAATGGCAATGCACAGACTAAAATTACAAAGAATACACGATGTTAGTTGTTAGGCTTTAACCTTTTTGGCATTATTATTATTAACCTTTTAATAGCCTTGTATATACATTTGTCAACAATTTCATTTCCATTAAATGTAACAATCTACAAGTTGCATGAGATTCAGTCTGTTCAGTCTCACTCTCACCTCTTTCGGTTTTTTAGAATATTAATATTATTGCTTAAGACTTTTCTTTTTACAAAGGCATTCGTGTAAAATTGTACTATTGTTTATTATAGTACATCTTGGTTTCAATTTCGTAACCATCGTTTGACATATAAACTTCTTTTAAAAATAGATATTTTTGGAGTAATGTTTTCATTTGATTAGTATTTTTTAAGATAACAAAAACATATTTGGCACGCGCACGAGTTGGCACGCGCACGAGTTGGCACGCGCACGAGTTGGCTCGCGCACGAGTTGGCTCGCGCACGAGTTGGCTCGCGCACGAGTTGGCTCGCGCACGAGTTGGCTCGCGCACGAGTTGGCACGCGCACGAGTTGGCACGCGCACGAGTTGGCTCGCGCACGAGTTGGCTCGCGCACGAGTTGGCTCGCGCACGAGTTGGCTCGCGCACGAGTTGGCTCGCGCACGAGTTGGCTCGCGCACGAGTTGGCTCGCGCACGAGTTGGCTCGCGCACGAGTTGGCTCGCGCACGAGCCAACTCGCGCGCGAGCCAACTCGCGCGCGAGCCAACTCGCAGCGCGAGCCAACTCGCGCGCGAGCCAACTCCCCCGCGAGCCAACTCGCGCGCGAGCCAACTCGCGCGCGTGCCAACTCGCGCGCGTGCCAACTCGTGCGCGTGCCAAATATGTTTTTGTTATCTTAAAAAATACTAATCAAATGAAAACATTACTCCAAAAATATCTATTTTTAAAAGAAGTTTATATGTCAAACGATGGTTACGAAATTGAAACCAAGATGTACTATAATAAACAATAGTACAATTTTACACGAATGCCTTTGTAAAAAGAAAAGTCTTAAGCAATAATATTAATATTCTAAAAAACCGAAATAGGTGAGAGTGAGACTGAACAGACTGAATCTCATGCAACTTGTACATTGTTACATTTAATGGAAATGAAATTGTTGACGAAAATGTATATACAAGGCTATTAAAAGGTTAATAATAATAATGCCAAAAAGGTTAAAGCCTAACAACTAACATCGTGTATTCTTTGTAATTTTGGTCTGTGCATTGCCATTTGTTGTTTCCCGAGAAATAAAATAGAGAATAGAGAATAGAGAATAGATTCGCCTTGGATGCCCAAAAGTATCTGCCTTTTTAATTGATCAACACCACCCGTACCCGTGAACAACATTTTTTAAACCGCGTACGAGTTGGACCGCGTACGACTACGAGTTGGCTGGCGTACTACGAGTTGTCCCGCGTACGAGTTGGCACCATTCGCACGTTACAAGTCACGTAAAATCGCTCTACCGTAGCCACGTCCGAATTCCATTTGCCTTAGCGCCTACGTAGACGTAGCTGTAGCTGTAGACGTAGACCGTAGCTCTAGACACTCGTTTCGGAGAATTTCAGCCCCAGATTTCTGCTCGCGTACGAGTTGGTCCGCGTACGAGTTGGTCAGCGTACGAGTTGGCCCGCGTACGAGTTGGCCCGCGTACGAGTTGGCCCGCGTACGAGTTGGCCCGCGTACGAGTTGGCCCGCGTACGAGTTGACCCGCGTACGAGTTGACCAATCTGCGTACGAGTTGTCTCGCGTACGAGTTGGTTCGCGTACGAGTTGACCTGTTTCCGACCCGGACACGGCCTTAAACACTTCCAGCCGTTTAATACCGACCACGTGACGGGCTCTCGACCAATAGGAATGCCTAAACTGTCCCAGGTATTTATGAATATAATCATTTGTTCGTGTCGTCATCGTCTGTGTTGGATTTAACCTTTTGAACATTCTTGAAATCGATAATCATGCACAACTCGTTCAGCGTCGCGACCTGAATACTCCGAACAGTACATTTACACAGCCCAGTGAGTGAACGGAACACAGTGTATATCCCCAAAGTTCAAAATATACCGCTCAGCCTCAAACGCACATTAGCCAATCAGAAGACATATTCTATTGATCATCGTCGATTGGCCAATCACAATCGCGGTAGTGGAGTGGTCCGGTATAGCGCGTCGAAATAACATGGCGACTTCCTGTGAGAAAGACGTTTCGTCTTCGTGCGACGAAAATACACTTGAAATATCGTGTTTCATGTGCATTTTCCCCTTCAAAAAGTGCAAAATGACGGCATTCTCTGCTAAAACATGGACACGCTTCCTAGAGTACGTCATTAAATGGAAAGAATTGGATGGTCCTCAAGCACAAATTGCGAGAGTTTTCGCCGCCGAAAACTCGGCAGCAGTGGCAGGCCAATTGGCACAAGTGCATTACCACAACACGGTGGATATACCACACGACTTTACAGAATCTCAGCGCATTGAAAGAACAACGAAAAGCATGAAAAGAAAGTCAATGCAGCAGCTTTTACAGGTGAGCTTAAACATTCATTAAGCATGTTAAGTTAAAGGTAGTATACACCATTGGTAATTTGTTGAATTATCAGGAATGGGTGGATTTGGGGGGTTGTATTTTATAGTAAATATCGTTTAACTGACCTGTCCGAATTTTTACATTCATGGATGCCTAGAAAAGCATGAAAAACAGCGTTTGTTTTCCACCGGCGTCGAGCAGTTATTCTTATGTTATCTTTGTTTTTTCGCGCTCGCCGGACGGCGAGAATGAATTTTGGTTCATACAATTCAATTTTTTGGAACAATTACAGGATATCTAGGGCCCTTATTATTTACTTTTAAATAAGTAAGATATTTCTTAATAATTCGGTAGTAAATTTTTTCGATATCTGCAAATGGTGTATACTACCTTTAAAACTTCATAATGTAAACTGAAGTTTTACTGTTGACTTTTTTGTCGATAATTTCGATATAAACAAAACTCAAACTCTGTCGTTGTTGTTGTCCATGTCATGTCATGGGCCCAATCATGCCAATGTCTAAACCTTCCTACAATGAATAAACTCATAATAATCATGAGCATAATTTAGGGGCACTTGCAAGGATTAATAATGATCTTCCAGGCTGACTAGGGTTGTGTTACCATGTTATAAATTAAAGAACTTGAACGGTGAGTAGGCCTATACCATGTTTTGTTATAATAACGGGAACAAGTTTCATATATGAAGCTCACTATAATGATTTACCAGCCCAGAGAAAGCAATTACATTGTAACGGTCGCTACACACATTTAAGGTTCAGATAACTCCACAGGACGATATTTCCGATTCAGGATTAACAGTTATGTCTGGTTTATTTCCCTAATTATACGAATCACGATAATGAGAAATCACATTGTTGGTCATCCATCTTTGATTATATCCCAGCATCCTTTGTCCAGTCGTGACGTCGTGAATACTAGTCTTGTGTCAAGTCACTGTTCCATGTCAATACTTTACAGTAATGTCGAGCCCGTTATAACATGTCCTCGAAGTCAATTTCGGCAGTGAGAAAATACAAGTGTTTTCATAAAAGACACTTACAATTTCTCAGACCAGTGTCATAAAGTTTGTATACAGGGTGTCAAATGAACTTCGTATATGGAACTCTTTCCCAATAACCACTTTATTTTGAAATGTTGCCGACAAACTTGGGAATGCAGCAAAGCTATCAACACGGTTTTGTTTATACTTGCTGAAAAATTTAATTTGTCAACTAAAATTATTGTTTAGATAGATTTTTTTTTTTGATTTATTTTTTAAATGGCAGAGTAATCGACATTTTTTAAGACTGATTTTTCAATGTTGCTGGGAAATACAAATTGTCTTAAACTTTGATTTTTAAGTGTTGCTGAGGAATTTGAAAAGACGGCAGAGCTATTGACCTTTATTGACTAATTTTGAATTGTAACCAAGAAATTTGAAAAGACTGCAGAGCTATGGACATTTAAAAACAAATTGTAACCCAAAAAATTGAAAAGACGGCAGAGCTACAGTATGGACATTTATTTTGACTGATTTTGAATTGTAACCAGACTGCAGAGCTATGGATTTTTTTTTTAGCTTTGATGTTTAAATGTTGAATCAGAAAAGACAGCAGAGCTACATGTAATGACAAATTGTTTTTCTTTATCTTTTGAAAAGCTGAGAAATTTCAAAGTAGAGTGTAGATCCATGAATTGTGAATTTTATTGATTTACCATTTCTAAGTGGGTCTGAATGTTGTCAAGAATTTTGTACTACTCAACACATGGGCAAATTCTTCCCCACCCCCCATATCGTGCAGGGTATGATCATTGATAACCTGACAGTCCTGTGGACTTAGCGGACTTTTCTCTTTGGAAACGATTGACAGTCTCGTATCGATTGTGGAGTGACAATTCATGTATGTTGTTTTATCACATTTTTTACGGAACTACGACTACCTTTTACAATTCGTCATCCTTTTAATATTAACTGTTAATACTGTTAACTTGTAAATTGCGCTCGCCAAGGTTTTTATCCTTTTTGGATCGTTTTTTCTCTTCATACTGTAGCTCCATGGGAACAACGAGTGAACTTTCGGGCACACGGACGGTGCCAGCCCAAGTCCATTCACGTCGCATAAATGCAATCAGCGTGCACCCGTACCCACGCGCCGAACACAATTCTACGGTGGCTTGGGGATTACATGGCAAATCAGCCCCAGATGGACTTTTTATCGGGAAGTCTAACTTATTGCTGTGGGGCGAATTCGAATTTGGAAATCATCAACAGACATGGACAGAGTTGGTAAGTAGTTATAACATACAATCTTCCAAAAAGTACTTGACCGCTTAATTCATTGGTGACCCTGATGTGATATTTGGTTTTCGCAATGTCTACCAAGGTCAGGAGACCCCGGGTGCAGGCACCTCTAAATGCTGTGAAGGAAAAATCACCCACCATATAACACCTTGTCCCCTCCACCTCGAATTGCTGCAGTTATAGTCTCCTTTGTGGCCTAATGACCCGACGTTAAGGTGTTCTTTACTTTATTTCAGCTCATGGTACATATTCAGAAATACATGTGTACCGGTACATAAAATTATTGTAAATATTTATAAAGGTTTGCACTAGAGGGATCACAACACCTGAGACAAAGTTTCCATAAGTCGTGGCAACTCTTCAGCCAGAGATTCTGCGCAGGAAGTCTGTGATATACTCATCAATTCACCGCAGACTGAGCGGTACAAGACCCTGAAGGCCAAGCTGGTTCGTCGTACTTCGGCCTCAGAGCAAACAAAACTACACTAACTGTTAATCTCCGAGGAGTTCGAGGACTGCAAGCCCTCACAACTGCTGCACAGAATGAGACAGCTTCCGGGAGACAGGAAACTCAAGGAGAGGATCCTAAAACAGTTCCTGCAACGCCTGCCTCAGAACGTGCAGCTAGCTCATTCTTGCATCTACCAGTGACGCCGTCAACATAGCAGACAACAGTGTTTCCCCTGCCCATACAAAAGCGAGATGGCCCACCTCACTACTTGTAGTGACCACCTCGCTCATTTGTTGCCAATATTACAACCTCGCTGTAAAGATTTGTAATATAAAAGAAAAGGGAATCTAAAAATGTTCATTTTGTGTAATTTTCCTTGACCTGCATGTATCAAGAACTCACAATTTGGATACGTACAAGATGGAATCATCGGGCATTTTTGTGAGCGCAGTATTCTTTACAGTTTACAGACTACCTCAGTTTTGTTTCATTCATCAATTTGAATGTTTACCACCTCGCTCAGTTCATCAGCCAGTAAACACTGGCAGACAAGATAGTAGAAGTGGCAATTCCTTCAGTATCCACCATTGCCACAGTTAATGCCGAGCCTCAAGTAGCTGCTGCTGCCCTTCCACTACCTGCTCCTTCGTCCGAGGTGCAGCAACTGACACTGCAGGTACAGCAACTGTCAAGCAACATGACTGGTCACGACAATATGATCGTGACAGCCCTCATTAACAGCCCTCAAGTCAAGTCGAGTCATTTTAAAGAAGTCGCTTGAGTCGACTATGGTCAAGAAGGACGAGACGGGTTGAGTCACAGTGATGTGTAGTCAAGTCATATATAGTTAGAGTCATAAATATTTAAATACTACACAATAAATAAACACTAGGTGGAAGTTCACGACACGGTGTACAGTGTATGTTTATTGAATTATGGAGGAAGGCAAACCGACGGCCGCTGTATATATGTTTACCTTGTATAGTGTATGTACAAAATTATTTGTTAGCATGTAAACGTGACGTTAACATAGACCGGCACTGTTTGTAAGCAAGGTTTTGCTCTTATTTTGGGGGGACTCAGTCTTATAAGCCTTCACTCGAGTCGAGTCATTCTGATGAGTGAGTAGAGTAGTACATGTACCGGTATATGTTTACCTTGTATGTAATATGTACAAAATTATTCGCTAGCATAAACGTGATGTGAACATATTCTTCGCAAGGTTTTGCTCTTTTTTTTTTGGGGGGGGGGGGGGGGGGGGCTCGAGTCTTATTAGCCTTCACTCGAGTCGAGTCATTCTGATGAGGGAGTAGAGTCGAGTCATTTGCCTGCAGTGACTCGAGTCGAGTCATTTACCCATCGGGACTCGAGTCGAGTAGAGTCATAGACTCGAGTATTACAACTCTGATTTATTGTTGTTTACATGTTGTTTACATTTCGTAACCATGTGCTTTTCAGCCGCAAGGCTGCAAGACATTGGATTTTTAACTAAACCATGGATAATAACTTTCTAACATGTGTAAACTGTAAAAACTAGATTTTTGTCATACTGTACTGATCACAAGTAAGTACCCATACGTGCACTTACCTGCTTGACAATTTATGGGTACTTAATGTTTTAAGTTAATATGTGACTATCCACGACAAAAGGGGCTGTAAAGTCGCTAGAGCCTATTTAGAGGAAAATACCATTAAAATATGTGAAAAACAATAAAAAACAAAGAATTTTCATATTCAGTGTTACTTGTTGTAGCTATAACCATAAATACCAACTATGTCTTCTAATACATCATTTCAAAGCTTATTTCTTGTAGATTTCATTTCACAAAAATCTCAAAACGTCAACATACATGTACTGTACCTACTTTACAGCCCTTTCGTCGTGGACGGTCACATATTATGTACTGTGTCCAGTTTGAAATGTATTTATTGAAGAGTTGTAACGAGTCACTGATTTGTGACTCGAGTTGTGTATTTAATTTGATTCATCAATATTTGAATACTACACACAAAAACACGTTACAAAAACCATAAGCTAGAAGTTCACGGCATGGTGTGTGTTTGTTGTATTATGGAGGAAGGGAAACCGATGGCCGCTGTACATGTACCGGTATATGTTTACCTTGTATGTAAGATGTACACAATTATTCGCTAGCATAAACGTGATGTGAACATAAACCAGCACTGTTTGTAAGCCATTGCAAATATTTTTCGCAAGGTTTTGCTCTTTTTTTTTTTGGGGGGGGGGGACTCGAGTCTTATTAGCCTTCACTCGAGTCGAGTCATTCTGATGAGGGAGTAGAGTCGAGTCATTTGCCTGCAGTGACTCGAGTCGAGTCATTTACCCATCGGGACTCGAGTCGAGTAGAGTCATAGACTCGAGTATTACAACTCTGATTTATTGTTGTTTACATGTTGTTTACATTTCGTAACCATGTGCTTTTCAGCCGCAAGGCTGCAAGACATTGGATTTTTAACTAAACCATGGATAATAACTTTCTAACATGTGTAAACTGTAAAAACTAGATTTTTTTCATACTGTACTGATCACAAGTAAGTACCCATACGTGCACTTACCTGTTTGACAATTTATGGGTACTCAATGTTTTAAGTTAATATGTGACTATCCACGACAAAAGGGGCTGTAAAGTCGCTAGAGCCTATTTAGAGGAAAATACCATTAAAATATGTGAAAAACAATAAAAAACAAAGAATTTTCATATTCAGTGTTACTTGTTGTAGCTATAACCATAAATACCAACTATGTCTTCTAATACATCATTTCAAAGCTTATTTCTTGTAGATTTCATTTCACAAAAATTTCAAAACGTCAACATACATGCACTGTACCTACTTTACAGCCCTTTCGTCGTGGACGGTCACATATTATGTACTGTGTCCACTTTGAAATGTATTTATTGAAGAGTTGTAACGAGTCACTGATTTGTGACTCGAGTTGTGTATTTAATTTGATTCATAAATATTTGAATACTACACACAAAAACACGTTACAAAAACCATAAGGTAGAAGTTCACGGCATGGTGTGTGTTTGTTGTATTATGGAGGAAGGGAAACCGACGGCCGCTGTACATGTACCGGTATATGTTTACCTTGTATGTAATATGTACAAAATTATTCGCTAGCATAAACGTGATGTGAACATAAACCGGCACTGTTTGTGAGCCATTGCAAATATTCTTCGCAAGGTTTTTCTCTTTTTTTTTTGGGGGGGGGGGCGGGGGACTCGAGTCTTATTAGCCTTCACTCGAGTCGAGTCATTCTGATGAGGGAGTAGAGTCGAGTCATTTGCCTGCAGTGACTCGAGTCGAGTCATTTACCCATTGGGACTCGAGTCGAGTAGAGTCATAGACTCGAGTATTACAACTCTGATTTATTGTTGTTTACATGTTGTTTACATTTCGTAACCATGTGCTTTTCAGCCGCAAGGCTGCAAGACATTGGATTTTTAACTAAACCATGGATAATAACTTTCTAACATGTGTAAACTGTAAAAACTAGATTTTTTTCATAATTGTATTAATGTATAAGTTAATATGTGACCATCCACGACAAAAGGGCTGTAAAGTCGCTAGAGCTTATTTAGAGGAAAAGACCATTAAAATATGTGAAAAACAATAAAAAACAAAGAATTTTAATATTCAGTATTACTTGTAGCTATTTCCATAAAAACCAACTATGTCTTCTAATACATCATTTTAAAGCTTCTTACTTAGATTTTGTTTCACAAAAATCTCAAAACGTCAACATACATGTACTGTACCTACTTTATAGCCCTTTCGTCGTGGACGGTCACATATTATGTACTGTGTCCACTTTGAAATGTATTTATTGAAGAGTTGTAACGAGTCACTGATTTTTGTGACTCGAGTTGTGTATTTAATTTGATTCATAAATATTTGAATACTACACACAAAAACACGTTACAAAAACCATAAGGTAGAAGTTCACGGCATGGTGCGTGTTTGTTGTATTATGGAGGAAGGGAAACCGACGGCCGCTGTACATGTACCGGTATATGTTTACCTTGTATGTAATATGTACAAAATTATTCGCTAGCATAAACGTGATGTGAACATAAACCGGCACTGTTTGTGAGCCATTGCAAATATTCTTCGCAAGGTTTTGCTCTTCTTTTTTTTTTTTGGGGGGGGGGGGGGACTCGAGTCTTATTAGCCTTCACTCGAGTCGAGTCATTCTGATGAGGGAGTAGAGTCGAGTCATTTGCCTGCAGTGACTCGAGTCGAGTCATTTACCCATCGGGACTCGAGTCGAGTAGAGTCATAGACTCGAGTATTACAACTCTGATTTATTGTTGTTTACGTGTTTACATTTTGTAACCATGTGCTTTTCAGCCGCAAGGCTGCAAGACATTAGATTTTTAACTAAACCATGGATAATAACTTTCTAACATGTGTAAACTGTAAAGATTGGATTTTTTTCATAATTGTATTAATGTTTAAGTTAATATGTGACCATCCACGACAAAATGACTCTAAAGTTGCTAGAGCTTATTTAGAGGAAAAGACCATTAAAATATGTAAAAAAACAATTAAAAAAAATAAGAATTTTCATATTCAGTATTATTTGTTGTAGCTATAACCATAAATACATCACTTTAAAGCTTCTTTCTTGTAGATTTCATTTCACAAAATATCTCAAAACGTCAAGATAGGGTACCTACTTTTCAGCCCTTTCGTCGTGGACGGTCACATATTAACTAGTAAAGTCACAGCGTTTTACTTTACATGAACAGCATAGCATAGCATAAGCATGACAAGCATCACTGATATGAGCGCGTGCAATATAGCTAGCAACACACAGGATTCAAAGCTATTGCCTGGAACAGCGCCAGTCTAGCAGTCTGTGCCTGAACGGATAATCCGGACAATCTCAATTTGCATTACGCAGTATCACCGTATGTGGACGCATGTGGATACATTGATTTCGCTAGTCAATATATCGGAAACTAGTCTTTGGGCAAGACGTCAGATACGTGATAACGTCCTCTCGCGGCGGCTGGTTATCGGGTATATATATATATAAAGTAACAACGTCTTGCCCAAAGACTAATCGGAAATATTGGGAGCCAACCGCACAGTACGTGCATTTCTAGAGAGATGCGTTGCGTCGCGTCAGATCTGCGTGAACAATCTTTATTCCCTCTTGGTCAAACAAAAAGTGTGTTTCTTGTTAACAATAGTCTGAAAATAGTTGTTATGGTATTTTTTTTGGTCGAGTCACAAGTCACGCAGGCAGAGTCCGAGTCCACAAGGTCGAGTCCGAGTCACTTGTCATCGTGACTCGAGTCCTAGTCCGAGTCCCGAGTCATACAACTCTGCCTAGCACGTACACTCAAGAATGCGAGAGGTACCCGGATCTTCCACCAAAAACTGTAACGGCGGCCCAGAAAGGGCCAACCGCCAGTTGGGGGGGAATTAACTAAATTAATGCATACAAATAAAACATAACCAACACGAAAATAAGAAAAACATACGAGAATCGTGAAAATGCAATTTAAAGATAAATTTTATTTAGAAAGCGTCTTTTTGCTCTACAAAAGTCAGGAGGACATACAAAATATTACTACAATTATATACCGTTAGTTACTGGCAGAGCAATGCAAAAAATGTAAGTTACACAAGGCTACGACGGGACGTCGTAGCCTATAGGCATGGGGAATATAATGACTACAATTAACAAGGCAAATGACCATACTCACAAACCGATGCAGAACACTGAACCCTGTATAGTGAAATTGGTGGCGGTGATGGTGCTAAATTATCAACGCAGGTTTTCTTATTAAACTCGATAATTAACTCAGACGGACTGTAAATTTGGGCTACAACACAACCAATATGAAGAGCTAAAGAAATCCACCACCATGCCCCAGTCGCAAGTCCACACCCTTATGGGATTACAGGGAGGTTTTATAGTAAGGGTGACCCAAATAAAATACTAATGTTATTGTTAACTGATGAAAGGATTTACATAACTAATCCAGCTATATGTGCTATTGAAAAAAAATACCAGTACAACAAAGGCCCACCCCTATAAATATCTAACAAAAGAAACACAGCACAATCACATGCCTAATCCATGCCATCTGTCTACAATATGCAAGCCAGCTTGCTGGCCCATCAGGGCTAAGACAAACATGGTGCAATATATGACACCTTAAAGGCACTAAATTAAAAACACAATTAGGTGTCAAATAATGTTGTTACAATGCCCTCCTCTGTAAATAAGGCGCGTCTCTGCGCCTGAACAAACTAATTATTTATTTAATTTATTATTATTATAACAAAAATAAAATTGATTAATAAAAACACAAATATTTACATTCCAGTATTGATTTCATGGCATCCAGTATTTATCAAAAATCGGATTTTGCAAAATAGTGCTTTCCGCTCAGATGTGACCATTTCTCAAAAAAGATACCGGTCCATGTACAAGAAATTTCAACAATTTTCTTTAAAGCACAAATTTTCAAAGCACATTGATCGTTGTACTCATTTGCATAATTTTTGTTTTGTCTTAGTGTCCAAATTACTTGGTCTGCAGCCCAAATAAGGTACAATTGTACAATTGCAAATGAATACTGGCTAATATCTTATTAGTTTACGTCGCAATATCTGTGCGGAGCCACACCGGCTGCTGGCGTTGTCGTCGGGGACGTGTCTGGCCAGATTCCACGTCTCCATAACCGCAAAATGCCGGATGTTCGTCCTCATCCAAACTCGATCCCAGAAAGTCCCTGTAGTATGCTGTATTGGTGTCCTCCATCTCCCCGATGTCTTCTGGTCTTTGGTCATCCATCACTCCACCACCAGCCGCTGAAGAAGCTTCCCTGGTGAGATGGAGATGTGAAACTGAACTTTAAACGCATGGTTTTAATCTATCGAAGTGGACATTTTTTCTTTGTCCCGTTTCCACATGTTGTATTCGATAAACCGCATCTGATATGCGTTTAACTACATGATACGGACCTTTCCAGTGAGATTGTACTTTTGGACTTAACCCAATCTTTCGAACATAGTTAAACAGCCAAACCTTGTCACCTGGAGAGTATGGGTTGCCTTTTAACTTGGCATCATATAACCGTTTCTGTCTTTTCTGCTCTCCTCTAATCTTTTCTCTAGCCGTTTTGAAAGATTTCTGCATTCTATGATAAAGTTCAGATGCATATTCATCCGAACTTTGCTTCTCCCGACTCTGGGAATGACTTATGATTAAGTCCAACGGCAATGACAGTTCTCTTCCAAACATCATTCTGTTTGTACTTACTCCTGTAGTTTCTTGCTCACTCGCTCTGTATGCCATCATGGCATATGGCAAATGTACATCCCAGTCAGACTGGTCTTCCTTGATGTAAATACTGAGAATGGTCTGAATGGTACGATTAAATCGTTCAACAAGTTTATCAGATTGCGGATGATATGGCGTCGTACGCAATTTATTTATTCCTAATAACTGACAAACGGATTGAAAAAGCCGACTCTCAAATTTGGTCCCTTGATCAGAATGTATGCTTAACGGTACCCCAAAGCGGCAAATAAATTGCTCGACCAACACCGTAGCAACTGAATGTGCTTCCTGATTACGTAATGGGTATGCTTCAGCCCATTTCGTAAAATAATCCATAACTACTAACATGTATCTGTTGCCACGTTTTGAGCGTGGCAACGGGCCAAAAATGTCTATGCCTATTCTCTCCAGTGGAGCACCAACTAATGAAGGTTGAAGTGGGGATCGTCGTTTGGGGGCTGGTGATTTTCGTCTGGCACAGGCATCACACTGTTTCACCAACTGTTCTATCTCAGTACGATAGCCAATCCAATAGAACGATCGTTGAATCTTTTTAAACGTTCTCAACCGGCCGAAATGGCCTCTAGTTTTTTAACTATGAGCTTGTGCAAAAACTGTTGACACCTTAACAACAGGAACCACAATTTGTGAAAGTGATGGACTTCCTTCAAATCTTCTATACAACATGCTATTTTGAAGTTGCAGCTGTTCCCATTGATACCAACACCCTTCTGTCTTCCCACCAAAATTGGACACTTCACTGCCTGGTGGCCTGACCTGGGGACTGGGCCTTACTATCTATCATGGCCTGGGTACTGGCCCCATACTCAGCCAAGTCTCGTTTTCCTGGTGAGCACTATTCCACCAAACCAACGCCGGATCAGAAGTTTGTAACCCCAGTTTTAGGCACTCGGATCTTCTATGTCCGATTTCCTTACAATTCCAACATACCATAGGACTTCTTTTTCTCGGATAACGGTACTTCCCCCTGTGTCTGTAACTGCTGGAGTTGTTGTTCTAATTGCTTTTAAACCGAGAGTTCGGATGACCACAATCTCGGTCTGCTCAGGATAATTATTTCCTTGATAGTGATTTCATTTTTATTAAAAATAGTTACGCAGTGGCGCAGTGGGAGCGTGCTGGGCCCATAACCCAGAGGTCCGAGGATCAAAACCTCGCTCTGCTAAAGTGGAATTTTTGCTTCACTGTTATTCAAATTCAATAAATATTTTGGGGTGTTTTTAGAATGTCTGATTTCATTTTGTTTGCTGTTTCTAAATTTACATGAGGCAGAGTGGCGCAATGGAAGCGTGCTGGGCCCATAACCCAGAGGTCCGAGGATCGAAACCTTGCTCTGCTAACAAGTTTTTGGTAATATTTACTTGAGGTACTCGACTCAGAGTGACGAAGTGGACACTTTCTTGGTCAGTAACCCAGAGGTTGGATGACCACATCCTCGGTCTGCTCAGGATAATTATTTCCTTGATAGTGATTTCATTTTCATTAAAAATAGTTACGCAGAGTGGTGCAGTGGGAGCGTGCTGGGCCCATAACCCAGAGGCCCGAGGACCGAAACCTCGCTCTGCTAAAGAGGTATTTTTGCTTCACCGTTATTCAAATTTAATAAATATTTTAGAATGTTTTTAGAATGTCTGCTTTTATTTTGTTTGTTGTTTCTAAATTTACATCAAGCAGGGTGGCGCAGTGGAAGCTTGCTGGGCCTATAACCCAGAGTGCCGAGGATCAAAACCTCGCTCTGCTGCTATTAAGTTTTTGGTATGACATGAGGTACTCGACTCAGAGTGACAAAGTAGACACTTTCTTGGTCAGTACCCGAGAGTTCGGTTGACCACAACCTCGGTCTGCTCAGGATAATTATTTCCTTGAAAGTGATTTTTATTTTCATTACAAATAGTTACGCAGAGTGGTGCAGTGGGAGCGTGATGGGCCCATAACCCAGAGGCCCGAGGACCGAAACCTCGCTCTGCTCAAGAGGTATTTTTCTTCACTGTTATTCAAATTTAATAAATATTTTAGAATGTTTTTAGAATGTCTGCTTTTATTTTGTTTGTTGTTTCTAAATTTACATCAAGCAGGGTGGCACAGTGGAAGCGTGCTGGGCCTATAACCCAGAGTGCCGAGGATCAAAACCTCGTTCTGCTGCTAATAAGTTTTTGGTATGACTTGAAGTACTCGACTCAGAGTGACAAAGTAGACCCTTTCTTGGTCAGTAACCGAGAGTTCGGATGATCACAACCTCGGTCTGCTCAGGATAATTTTGTATTTGATAGGGATTTCATTTTCATTAAAAATAGTTACGCAGAGTAGTGCAGCGGGAGCGTGATGGGCCCATAGCCCAGAGGTCCGAGGACCAAAACCTCGCTTTGCTAACTAGGTATTTTTGCTTCACTGCTATTCACATTTAATAAATATTGTAGAATGTTTTTAGAATGTCTGCTTTAATTTTGTTTGCATTTTCTAAATTTACATGAGGCATAGTGGCGCAGTTGAAGCGTGCTGGGCCCATAACCCAGAGGTCCGAGGATCGAAACCTCGCTCTGCTAACAAGTTTTTGGTATGACATGAGGTACTCGACTCGGAGTGACAAAGTAGACACTTTCTTGGTCAGTACCCGAGAGTTTGGTTGACCACAACCTCGGTCTGCTCAGGATAATTATTTTCTTGAAAGTGATTTCATTTTCATTACAAATAGTTACGCAGAGTGGTGCCGTGGGAGCGTGATGGGCCCATAACCCAGAGGCCCGAGGACCGAAACCTCGCTCTGCTAAAGAGGTATTTTTGCTTCACTGTTATTCAAATTTAATAATTATTTTAGAATGTTTTTAGAATGTCTGCTTTTATTTTGTTTGTTGTTTTTCTAAATTTACATGAGGCATGGTGGCGCAGTGGAAGCTTGCTGGGCCTATAACCCAGAGTGCCGAGGATCAAAACCTCGTTCTGCTGCTAATAAGTTTTTGGTATGACTTGAAGTACTCGACTCAGAGTGACAAAGTAGACCCTTTCTTGGTCAGTAACCGAGAGTTCGGATGATCACAACCTCGGTCTGCTCAGGATAATTTTGTATTTGATAGGGATTTCATTTTCATTAAAAATAGTTACGCAGAGTAGTGCAGCGGGAGCGTGATGGGCCCATAGCCCAGAGGTCCGAGGACCAAAACCTCGCTTTGCTAACTAGGTATTTTTGCTTCACTGCTATTCACATTTAATAAATATTGTAGAATGTTTTTAGAATGTCTGCTTTAATTTTGTTTGCATTTTCTAAATTTACATGAGGCATAGTGGCGCAGTTGAAGCGTGTTGGGCCCATAACCCAGAGGTCCGAGGATCGAAACCTCGCTCTGCTAACAAGTTTTTGGTATGACATGAGGTACTCGACTCGGAGTGACAAAGTAGACACTTTCTTGGTCAGTACCCGAGAGTTTGGTTGACCACAACCTCGGTCTGCTCAGGATAATTATTTTCTTGAAAGTGATTTCATTTTCATTACAAATAGTTACGCAGAGTGGTGCCGTGGGAGCGTGATGGGCCCATAACCCAGAGGCCCGAGGACCGAAACCTCGCTCTGCTAAAGAGGTATTTTTGCTTCACTGTTATTCAAATTTAATAATTATTTTAGAATGTTTTTAGAATGTCTGCTTTTATTTTGTTTGTTGTTTTTCTAAATTTACATGAGGCATGGTGGCGCAGTGGAAGCTTGCTGGGCCTATAACCCAGAGTGCCGAGGATCAAAACCTCGTTCTGCTGCTAATAAGTTTTTGGTATGACTTGAAGTACTCGACTCAGAGTGACAAAGTAGACCCTTTCTTGGTCAGTAACCGAGAGTTCGGATGATCACAACCTCGGTCTGCTCAGGATAATTTTGTATTTGATAGGGATTTCATTTTCATTAAAAATAGTTACGCAGAGTAGTGCAGCGGGAGCGTGATGGGCCCATAGCCCAGAGGTCCGAGGACCAAAACCTCGCTTTGCTAACTAGGTATTTTTGCTTCACTGCTATTCACATTTAATAAATATTGTAGAATGTTTTTAGAATGTCTGCTTTAATTTTGTTTGCATTTTCTAAATTTACATGAGGCATAGTGGCGCAGTTGAAGCGTGCTGGGCCCATAACCCAGAGGTCCGAGGATCGAAACCTCGCTCTGCTAACAAGTTTTTGGTATGACATGAGGTACTCGACTCGGAGTGACAAAGTAGACACTTTCTTGGTCAGTACCCGAGAGTTTGGTTGACCACAACCTCGGTCTGCTCAGGATAATTATTTTCTTGAAAGTGATTTCATTTTCATTACAAATAGTTACGCAGAGTGGTGCCGTGGGAGCGTGATGGGCCCATAACCCAGAGGCCCGAGGACCGAAACCTCGCTCTGCTAAAGAGGTATTTTTGCTTCACTGTTATTCAAATTTAATAATTATTTTAGAATGTTTTTAGAATGTCTGCTTTTATTTTGTTTGTTGTTTTTCTAAATTTACATGAGGCATGGTGGCGCAGTGGAAGCTTGCTGGGCCTATAACCCAGAGTGCCGAGGATCAAAACCTCGTTCTGCTGCTAATAAGTTTTTGGTATGACTTGAAGTACTCGACTCAGAGTGACAAAGTAGACCCTTTCTTGGTCAGTAACCGAGAGTTCGGATGATCACAACCTCGGTCTGCTCAGGATAATTTTGTATTTGATAGGGATTTCATTTTCATTAAAAATAGTTACGCAGAGTAGTGCAGCGGGAGCGTGATGGGCCCATAGCCCAGAGGTCCGAGGACCAAAACCTCGCTTTGCTAACTAGGTATTTTTGCTTCACTGCTATTCACATTTAATAAATATTGTAGAATGTTTTTAGAATGTCTGCTTTAATTTTGTTTGCATTTTCTAAATTTACATGAGGCATAGTGGCGCAGTTGAAGCGTGTTGGGCCCATAACCCAGAGGTCCGAGGATCGAAACCTCGCTCTGCTAACAAGTTTTTGGTATGACATGAGGTACTCGACTCGGAGTGACAAAGTAGACACTTTCTTGGTCAGTACCCGAGAGTTTGGTTGACCACAACCTCGGTCTGCTCAGGATAATTATTTTCTTGAAAGTGATTTCATTTTCATTACAAATAGTTACGCAGAGTGGTGCCGTGGGAGCGTGATGGGCCCATAACCCAGAGGCCCGAGGACCGAAACCTCGCTCTGCTAAAGAGGTATTTTTGCTTCACTGTTATTCAAATTTAATAATTATTTTAGAATGTTTTTAGAATGTCTGCTTTTATTTTGTTTGTTGTTTTTCTAAATTTACATGAGGCATGGTGGCGCAGTGGAAGCTTGCTGGGCCTATAACCCAGAGTGCCGAGGATCAAAACCTCGTTCTGCTGCTAATAAGTTTTTGGTATGACTTGAAGTACTCGACTCAGAGTGACAAAGTAGACCCTTTCTTGGTCAGTAACCGAGAGTTCGGATGATCACAACCTCGGTCTGCTCAGGATAATTTTGTATTTGATAGGGATTTCATTTTCATTAAAAATAGTTACGCAGAGTAGTGCAGCGGGAGCGTGATGGGCCCATAGCCCAGAGGTCCGAGGACCAAAACCTCGCTTTGCTAACTAGGTATTTTTGCTTCACTGCTATTCACATTTAATAAATATTGTAGAATGTTTTTAGAATGTCTGCTTTAATTTTGTTTGCATTTTCTAAATTTACATGAGGCATAGTGGCGCAGTTGAAGCGTGCTGGGCCCATAACCCAGAGGTCCGAGGATCGAAACCTCGCTCTGCTAACAAGTTTTTGGTATGACATGAGGTACTCGACTCGGAGTGACAAAGTAGACACTTTCTTGGTCAGTACCCGAGAGTTTGGTTGACCACAACCTCGGTCTGCTCAGGATAATTATTTTCTTGAAAGTGATTTCATTTTCATTACAAATAGTTACGCAGAGTGGTGCCGTGGGAGCGTGATGGGCCCATAACCCAGAGGCCCGAGGACCGAAACCTCGCTCTGCTAAAGAGGTATTTTTGCTTCACTGTTATTCAAATTTAATAATTATTTTAGAATGTTTTTAGAATGTCTGCTTTTATTTTGTTTGTTGTTTTTCTAAATTTACATGAGGCATGGTGGCGCAGTGGAAGCTTGCTGGGCCTATAACCCAGAGTGCCGAGGATCAAAACCTCGTTCTGCTGCTAATAAGTTTTTGGTATGACTTGAAGTACTCGACTCAGAGTGACAAAGTAGACCCTTTCTTGGTCAGTAACCGAGAGTTCGGATGATCACAACCTCGGTCTGCTCAGGATAATTTTGTATTTGATAGGGATTTCATTTTCATTAAAAATAGTTACGCAGAGTAGTGCAGCGGGAGCGTGATGGGCCCATAGCCCAGAGGTCCGAGGACCAAAACCTCGCTTTGCTAACTAGGTATTTTTGCTTCACTGCTATTCACATTTAATAAATATTGTAGAATGTTTTTAGAATGTCTGCTTTAATTTTGTTTGCATTTTCTAAATTTACATGAGGCATAGTGGCGCAGTTGAAGCGTGCTGGGCCCATAACCCAGAGGTCCGAGGATCGAAACCTCGCTCTGCTAACAAGTTTTTGGTATGACATGAGGTACTCGACTCGGAGTGACAAAGTAGACACTTTCTTGGTCAGTACCCGAGAGTTTGGTTGACCACAACCTCGGTCTGCTCAGGATAATTATTTTCTTGAAAGTGATTTCATTTTCATTACAAATAGTTACGCAGAGTGGTGCCGTGGGAGCGTGATGGGCCCATAACCCAGAGGCCCGAGGACCGAAACCTCGCTCTGCTAAAGAGGTATTTTTGCTTCACTGTTATTCAAATTTAATAATTATTTTAGAATGTTTTTAGAATGTCTGCTTTTATTTTGTTTGTTGTTTTTCTAAATTTACATGAGGCATGGTGGCGCAGTGGAAGCTTGCTGGGCCTATAACCCAGAGTGCCGAGGATCAAAACCTCGTTCTGCTGCTAATAAGTTTTTGGTATGACTTGAAGTACTCGACTCAGAGTGACAAAGTAGACCCTTTCTTGGTCAGTAACCGAGAGTTCGGATGATCACAACCTCGGTCTGCTCAGGATAATTTTGTATTTGATAGGGATTTCATTTTCATTAAAAATAGTTACGCAGAGTAGTGCAGCGGGAGCGTGATGGGCCCATAGCCCAGAGGTCCGAGGACCAAAACCTCGCTTTGCTAACTAGGTATTTTTGCTTCACTGCTATTCACATTTAATAAATATTGTAGAATCTTTTTAGAATGTCTGCTTTAATTTTGTTTGCATTTTCTAAATTTACATGAGGCATAGTGGCGCAGTTGAAGCGTGCTGGGCCCATAACCCAGAGGTCCGAGGATCGAAACCTCGCTCTGCTAACAAGTTTTTGGTATGACATGAGGTACTCGACTCGGAGTGACAAAGTAGACACTTTCTTGGTCAGTACCCGAGAGTTTGGTTGACCACAACCTCGGTCTGCTCAGGATAATTATTTTCTTGAAAGTGATTTCATTTTCATTACAAATAGTTACGCACAGTGGTGCCGTGGGAGCGTGATGGGCCCATAACCCAGAGGCCCGAGGACCGAAACCTCGCTCTGCTAAAGAGGTATTTTTGCTTCACTGTTATTCAAATTTAATAATTATATTTTAGAATGTTTTTAGAATGTCTGCTTTTATTTTGTTTGTTGTTTTTCTAAATTTACATGAGGCATGGTGGCGCAGTGGAAGCTTGCTGGGCCTACAACCCAGAGTGCCGAGGATCAAAACCTCGTTCTGCTGCTAATAAGTTTTTGGTATGACTTGAAGTACTCGACTCAGAGTGACAAAGTAGACCCTTTCTTGGTCAGTAACCGAGAGTTCGGATGATCACAACCTCGGTCTGCTCAGGATAATTTTGTATTTGATAGGGATTTCATTTTCATTAAAAATAGTTACGCAGAGTAGTGCAGCGGGAGCGTGATGGGCCCATAGCCCAGAGGTCCGAGGACCAAAACCTCGCTTTGCTAACTAGGTATTTTTGCTTCACTGCTATTCACATTTAATAAATATTGTAGAATGTTTTTAGAATGTCTGCTTTAATTTTGTTTGCATTTTCTAAATTTACATGAGGCATAGTGGCGCAGTTGAAGCGTGCTAGGCCCATAACCCAGAGGTCCGAGAATCGAAACCTCGCTCTGCTAACAAGTTTTTGGTATGACATGAGGTACTCGACTCGGAGTGACAAAGTAGACACTTTCTTGGTCAGCACCCGAGAGTTTGGTTGACCACAACCTCGGTCTGCTCAGGATAATTATTTTCTTGAAAGTGATTTCATTTTCATTACAAATAGTTACGCAGAGTGGTGCTGTGGGAGCGTGATGGGCCCATAACCCAGAGGCCCGAGGACCGAAACCTCGCTCTGCTAAAGAGGTATTTTTGCTTCACTGTTATTCAAATTTAATAATTATTTTAGAATGTTTTTAGAATGTCTGCTTTTATTTTGTTTGTTGTTTTTCTAAATTTACATGAGGCATGGTGGCGCAGTGGAAGCTTGCTGGGCCTATAACCCAGAGTGCCGAGGATCAAAACCTCGTTCTGCTGCTAATAAGTTTTTGGTATGACTTGAAGTACTCGACTCAGAGTGACAAAGTAGACCCTTTCTTGGTCAGTAACCGAGAGTTCGGATGATCACAACCTCGGTCTGCTCAGGATAATTTTGTATTTGATAGGGATTTCATTTTCATTAAAAATAGTTACGCAGAGTAGTGCAGCGGGAGCGTGATGGGCCCATAGCCCAGAGGTCCGAGGACCAAAACCTCGCTTTGCTAACTAGGTATTTTTGCTTCACTGCTATTCACATTTAATAAATATTGTAGAATGTTTTTAGAATGTCTGCTTTAATTTTGTTTGCATTTTCTAAATTTACATGAGGCATAGTGGCGCAGTTGAAGCGTGCTGGGCCCATAACCCAGAGGTCCGAGGATCGAAACCTCGCTCTGCTAACAAGTTTTTGGTATGACATGAGGTACTCGACTCGGAGTGACAAAGTAGACACTTTCTTGGTCAGTACCCGAGAGTTTGGTTGACCACAACCTCGGTCTGCTCAGGATAATTATTTTCTTGAAAGTGATTTCATTTTCATTACAAATAGTTACGCAGAGTGGTGCCGTGGGAGCGTGATGGGCCCATAACCCAGAGGCCCGAGGACCGAAACCTCGCTCTGCTAAAGAGGTATTTTTGCTTCACTGTTATTCAAATTTAATAATTATTTTAGAATGTTTTTAGAATGTCTGCTTTTATTTTGTTTGTTGTTTTTCTAAATTTACATGAGGCATGGTGGCGCAGTGGAAGCTTGCTGGGCCTACAACCCAGAGTGCCGAGGATCAAAACCTCGTTCTGCTGCTAATAAGTTTTTGGTATGACTTGAAGTACTCGACTCAGAGTGACAAAGTAGACCCTTTCTTGGTCAGTAACCGAGAGTTCGGATGATCACAACCTCGGTCTGCTCAGGATAATTTTGTATTTGATAGGGATTTCATTTTCATTAAAAATAGTTACGCAGAGTAGTGCAGCGGGAGCGTGATGGGCCCATAGCCCAGAGGTCCGAGGACCAAAACCTCGCTTTGCTAACTAGGTATTTTTGCTTCACTGCTATTCACATTTAATAAATATTGTAGAATCTTTTTAGAATGTCTGCTTTAATTTTGTTTGCATTTTCTAAATTTACATGAGGCATAGTGGCGCAGTTGAAGCGTGCTGGGCCCATAACCCAGAGGTCCGAGGATCGAAACCTCGCTCTGCTAACAAGTTTTTGGTATGACATGAGGTACTCGACTCGGAGTGACAAAGTAGACACTTTCTTGGTCAGTACCCGAGAGTTTGGTTGACCACAACCTCGGTCTGATCAGGATAATTATTTTCTTGAAAGTGATTTCATTTTCATTACAAATAGTTACGCAGAGTGGTGCCGTGGGAGCGTGATGGGCCCATAACCCAGAGGCCCGAGGACCGAAACCTCGCTCTGCTAAAGAGGTATTTTTGCTTCACTGTTATTCAAATTTAATAATTATTTTAGAATGTTTTTAGAATGTCTGCTTTTATTTTGTTTGTTGTTTTTCTAAATTTACATGAGGCATGGTGGCGCAGTGGAAGCTTGCTGGGCCTATAACCCAGAGTGCCGAGGATCAAAACCTCGTTCTGCTGCTAATAAGTTTTTGGTATGACTTGAAGTACTCGACTCAGAGTGACAAAGTAGACCCTTTCTTGGTCAGTAACCGAGAGTTCGGATGATCACAACCTCGGTCTGCTCAGGATAATTTTGTATTTGATAGGGATTTCATTTTCATTAAAAATAGTTACGCAGAGTAGTGCAGCGGGAGCGTGATGGGCCCATAGCCCAGAGGTCCGAGGAACAAAACCTCGCTTTGCTAACTAGGTATTTTTGCTTCACTGCTATTCACATTTAATAAATATTGTAGAATGTTTTTAGAATGTCTGCTTTAATTTTGTTTGCATTTTCTAAATTTACATGAGGCATAGTGGCGCAGTTGAAGCGTGCTAGGCCCATAACCCAGAGGTCCGAGAATCGAAACCTCGCTCTGCTAACAAGTTTTTGGTATGACATGAGGTACTCGACTCGGAGTGACAAAGTAGACACTTTCTTGGTCAGTACCCGAGAGTTTGGTTGACCACAACCTCGGTCTGCTCAGGATAATTATTTTCTTGAAAGTGATTTCATTTTCATTACAAATAGTTACGCAGAGTGGTGCCGTGGGAGCGTGATGGGCCCATAACCCAGAGGCCCGAGGACCGAAACATCGCTCTGCTAAAGAGGTATTTTTGCTTCACTGTTATTCAAATTTAATAATTATTTTAGAATGTTTTTAGAATGTCTGCTTTTATTTTGTTTGTTGTTTTTCTAAATTTACATGAGGCATGGTGGCGCAGTGGAAGCTTGCTGGGCCTATAACCCAGAGTGCCGAGGATCAAAACCTCGTTCTGCTGCTAATAAGGTTTTGGTATGACTTGAAGTACTCGACTCAGAGTGACAAAGTAGACCCTTTCTTGGTCAGTAACCGAGAGTTCGGATGATCACAACCTCGGTCTGCTCAGGATAATTTTGTATTTGATAGGGATTTCATTTTCATTAAAAATAGTTACGCAGAGTAGTGCAGCGGGAGCGTGATGGGCCCATAGCCCAGAGGTCCGAGGAACAAAACCTCGCTTTGCTAACTAGGTATTTTTGCTTCACTGCTATTCACATTTAATAAATATTGTAGAATGTTTTTAGAATGTCTGCTTTAATTTTGTTTGCATTTTCTAAATTTACATGAGGCATAGTGGCGCAGTTGAAGCGTGCTGGGCCCATAACCCAGAGGTCCGAGGATCGAAACCTCGCTCTGCTAACAAGTTTTTGGTATGACATGAGGTACTCGACTCGGAGTGACAAAGTAGACACTTTCTTGGTCAGTACCCGAGAGTTTGGTTGACCACAACCTCGGTCTGCTCAGGATAATTATTTTCTTGAAAGTGATTTCATTTTCATTACAAATAGTTACGCAGAGTGGTGCCGTGGGAGCGTGATGGGCCCATAACCCAGAGGCCCGAGGACCGAAACCTCGCTCTGCTAAAGAGGTATTTTTGCTTCACTGTTATTCAAATTTAATAATTATTTTAGAATGTTTTTAGAATGTCTGCTTTTATTTTGTTTGTTGTTTTTCTAAATTTACATGAGGCATGGTGGCGCAGTGGAAGCTTGCTGGGCCTACAACCCAGAGTGCCGAGGATCAAAACCTCGTTCTGCTGCTAATAAGTTTTTGGTATGACTTGAAGTACTCGACTCAGAGTGACAAAGTAGACCCTTTCTTGGTCAGTAACCGAGAGTTCGGATGATCACAACCTCGGTCTGCTCAGGATAATTTTGTATTTGATAGGGATTTCATTTTCATTAAAAATAGTTACGCAGAGTAGTGCAGCGGGAGCGTGATGGGCCCATAGCCCAGAGGTCCGAGGACCAAAACCTCGCTTTGCTAACTAGGTATTTTTGCTTCACTGCTATTCACATTTAATAAATATTGTAGAATCTTTTTAGAATGTCTGCTTTAATTTTGTTTGCATTTTCTAAATTTACATGAGGCATAGTGGCGCAGTTGAAGCGTGCTGGGCCCATAACCCAGAGGTCCGAGGATCGAAACCTCGCTCTGCTAACAAGTTTTTGGTATGACATGAGGTACTCGACTCGGAGTGACAAAGTAGACACTTTCTTGGTCAGTACCCGAGAGTTTGGTTGACCACAACCTCGGTCTGCTCAGGATAATTATTTTCTTGAAAGTGATTTCATTTTCATTACAAATAGTTACGCAGAGTGGTGCCGTGGGAGCGTGATGGGCCCATAACCCAGAGGCCCGAGGACCGAAACCTCGCTCTGCTAAAGAGGTATTTTTGCTTCACTGTTATTCAAATTTAATAATTATTTTAGAATGTTTTTAGAATGTCTGCTTTTATTTTGTTTGTTGTTTTTCTAAATTTACATGAGGCATGGTGGCGCAGTGGAAGCTTGCTGGGCCTATAACCCAGAGTGCCGAGGATCAAAACCTCGTTCTGCTGCTAATAAGTTTTTGGTATGACTTGAAGTACTCGACTCAGAGTGACAAAGTAGACCCTTTCTTGGTCAGTAACCGAGAGTTCGGATGATCACAACCTCGGTCTGCTCAGGATAATTTTGTATTTGATAGGGATTTCATTTTCATTAAAAATAGTTACGCAGAGTAGTGCAGCGGGAGCGTGATGGGCCCATAGCCCAGAGGTCCGAGGACCAAAACCTCGCTTTGCTAACTAGGTATTTTTGCTTCACTGCTATTCACATTTAATAAATATTGTAGAATGTTTTTAGAATGTCTGCTTTAATTTTGTTTGCATTTTCTAAATTTACATGAGGCATAGTGGCGCAGTTGAAGCGTGCTGGGCCCATAACCCAGAGGTCCGAGGATCAAAACCTCGCTCTGCTAACAAGTTTTTGGTATGACATGAGGTACTCGACTCGGAGTGACAAAGTAGACACTTTCTTGGTCAGTACCCGAGAGTTTGGTTGACCACAACCTCGGTCTGATCAGGATAATTATTTTCTTGAAAGTGATTTCATTTTCATTACAAATAGTTACGCAGAGTGGTGCCGTGGGAGCGTGATGGGCCCATAACCCAGAGGCCCGAGGACCGAAACCTCGCTCTGCTAAAGAGGTATTTTTGCTTCACTGTTATTCAAATTTAATAATTATTTTAGAATGTTTTTAGAATGTCTGCTTTTATTTTGTTTGTTGTTTTTCTAAATTTACATGAGGCATGGTGGCGCAGTGGAAGCTTGCTGGGCCTATAACCCAGAGTGCCGAGGATCAAAACCTCGTTCTGCTGCTAATAAGTTTTTGGTATGACTTGAAGTACTCGACTCAGAGTGACAAAGTAGACCCTTTCTTGGTCAGTAACCGAGAGTTCGGATGATCACAACCTCGGTCTGCTCAGGATAATTTTGTATTTGATAGGGATTTCATTTTCATTAAAAATAGTTACGCAGAGTAGTGCAGCGGGAGCGTGATGGGCCCATAGCCCAGAGGTCCGAGGACCAAAACCTCGCTTTGCTAACTAGGTATTTTTGCTTCACTGCTATTCACATTTAATAAATATTGTAGAATCTTTTTAGAATGTCTGCTTTAATTTTGTTTGCATTTTCTAAATTTACATGAGGCATAGTGGCGCAGTTGAAGCGTGCTGGGCCCATAACCCAGAGGTCCGAGGATCGAAACCTCGCTCTGCTAACAAGTTTTTGGTATGACATGAGGTACTCGACTCGGAGTGACAAAGTAGACACTTTCTTGGTCAGTACCCGAGAGTTTGGTTGACCACAACCTCGGTCTGCTCAGGATAATTATTTTCTTGAAAGTGATTTCATTTTCATTACAAATAGTTACGCAGAGTGGTGCCGTGGGAGCGTGATGGGCCCATAACCCAGAGGCCCGAGGACCGAAACCTCGCTCTGCTAAAGAGGTATTTTTGCTTCACTGTTATTCAAATTTAATAATTATTTTAGAATGTTTTTAGAATGTCTGCTTTTATTTTGTTTGTTGTTTTTCTAAATTTACATGAGGCATGGTGGCGCAGTGGAAGCTTGCTGGGCCTATAACCCAGAGTGCCGAGGATCAAAACCTCGTTCTGCTGCTAATAAGGTTTTGGTATGACTTGAAGTACTCGACTCAGAGTGACAAAGTAGACCCTTTCTTGGTCAGTAACCGAGAGTTCGGATGATCACAACCTCGGTCTGCTCAGGATAATTTTGTATTTGATAGGGATTTCATTTTCATTAAAAATAGTTACGCAGAGTAGTGCAGCGGGAGCGTGATGGGCCCATAGCCCAGAGGTCCGAGGAACAAAACCTCGCTTTGCTAACTAGGTATTTTTGCTTCACTGCTATTCACATTTAATAAATATTGTAGAATGTTTTTAGAATGTCTGCTTTAATTTTGTTTGCATTTTCTAAATTTACATGAGGCATAGTGGCGCAGTTGAAGCGTGCTAGGCCCATAACCCAGAGGTCCGAGAATCGAAACCTCGCTCTGCTAACAAGTTTTTGGTATGACATGAGGTACTCGACTCGGAGTGACAAAGTAGACACTTTCTTGGTCAGTACCCGAGAGTTTGGTTGACCACAACCTCGGTCTGCTCAGGATAATTATTTTCTTGAAAGTGATTTCATTTTCATTACAAATAGTTACGCAGAGTGGTGCCGTGGGAGCGTGATGGGCCCATAACCCAGAGGCCCGAGGACCGAAACCTCGCTCTGCTAAAGAGGTATTTTTGCTTCACTGTTATTCAAATTTAATAATTATTTTAGAATGTTTTTAGAATGTCTGCTTTTATTTTGTTTGTTGTTTTTCTAAATTTACATGAGGCATGGTGGCGCAGTGGAAGCTTGCTGGGCCTATAACCCAGAGTGCCGAGGATCAAAACCTCGTTCTGCTGCTAATAAGTTTTTGGTATGACTTGAAGTACTCGACTCAGAGTGACAAAGTAGACCCTTTCTTGGTCAGTAACCGAGAGTTCGGATGATCACATCCTCGGTCTGCTCAGGATAATTTTGTATTTGATAGGGATTTCATTTTCATTAAAAATAGTTACGCAGAGTAGTGCAGCGGGAGCGTGATGGGCCCATAGCCCAGAGGTCCGAGGACCAAAACCTCGCTTTGCTAACTAGGTATTTTTGCTTCACTGCTATTCACATTTAATAAATATTGTAGAATGTTTTTAGAATGTCTGCTTTAATTTTGTTTGCATTTTCTAAATTTACATGAGGCATAGTGGCGCAGTTGAAGCGTGCTGGGCCCATAACCCAGAGGTCCGAGGATCGAAACCTCGCTCTGCTAACAAGTTTTTGGTATGACATGAGGTACTCGACTCGGAGTGACAAAGTAGACACTTTCTTGGTCAGTACCCGAGAGTTTGGTTGACCACAACCTCGGTCTGCTCAGGATAATTATTTTCTAGAAAGTGATTTCATTTTCATTACAAATAGTTACGCAGAGTGGTGCCGTGGGAGCGTGATGGGCCCATAACCCAGAGGCCCGAGGACCGAAACCTCGCTCTGCTAAAGAGGTATTTTTGCTTCACTGTTATTCAAATTTAATAATTATTTTAGAATGTTTTTAGAATGTCTGCTTTTATTTTGTTTGTTGTTTTTCTAAATTTACATGAGGCATGGTGGCGCAGTGGAAGCTTGCTGGGCCTACAACCCAGAGTGCCGAGGATCAAAACCTCGTTCTGCTGCTAATAAGTTTTTGGTATGACTTGAAGTACTCGACTCAGAGTGACAAAGTAGACCCTTTCTTGGTCAGTAACCGAGAGTTCGGATGATCACAACCTCGGTCTGCTCAGGATAATTTTGTATTTGATAGGGATTTCATTTTCATTAAAAATAGTTACGCAGAGTAGTGCAGCGGGAGCGTGATGGGCCCATAGCCCAGAGGTCCGAGGACCAAAACCTCGCTTTGCTAACTAGGTATTTTTGCTTCACTGCTATTCACATTTAATAAATATTGTAGAATGTTTTTAGAATGTCTGCTTTAATTTTGTTTGCATTTTCTAAATTTACATGAGGCATAGTGGCGCAGTTGAAGCGTGCTGGGCCCATAACCCAGAGGTCCGAGGATCGAAACCTCGCTCTGCTAACAAGTTTTTGGTATGACATGAGGTACTCGACTCGGAGTGACAAAGTAGACACTTTATTGGTCAGTACCCGAGAGTTTGGTTGACCACAACCTCGGTCTGCTCAGGATAATTATTTTCTTGAAAGTGATTTCATTTTCATTACAAATAGTTACGCAGAGTGGTGCCGTGGGAGCGTGATGGGCCCATAACCCAGAGGCCCGAGGACCGAAACCTCGCTCTGCTAAAGAGGTATTTTTGCTTCACTGTTATTCAAATTTAATAATTATTTTAGAATGTTTTTAGAATATCTGCTTTTATTTTGTTTGTTGTTTTTCTAAATTTACATGAGGCATGGTGGCGCAGTGGAAGCTTGCTGGGCCTATAACCCAGAGTGCCGAGGATCAAAACCTCGTTCTGCTGCTAATAAGTTTTTGGTATGACTTGAAGTACTCGACTCAGAGTGACAAAGTAGACCCTTTCTTGGTCAGTAACCGAGAGTTCGGATGATCACAACCTCGGTCTGCTCAGGATAATTTTGTATTTGATAGGGATTTCATTTTCATTAAAAATAGTTACGCAGAGTAGTGCAGCGGGAGCGTGATGGGCCCATAGCCCAGAGGTCCGAGGACCAAAACCTCGCTTTGCTAACTAGGTATTTTTGCTTCACTGCTATTCACATTTAATAAATATTGTAGAATGTTTTTAGAATGTCTGCTTTAATTTTGTTTGCATTTTCTAAATTTACATGAGGCATAGTGGCGCAGTTGAAGCGTGCTGGGCCCATAACCCAGAGGTCCGAGGATCGAAACCTCGCTCTGCTAACAAGTTTTTGGTATGACATGAGGTACTCGACTCGGAGTGACAAAGTAGACACTTTCTTGGTCAGTACCCGAGAGTTTGGTTGACCACAACCTCGGTCTGCTCAGGATAATTATTTTCTAGAAAGTGATTTCATTTTCATTACAAATAGTTACGCAGAGTGGTGCCGTGGGAGCGTGATGGGCCCATAACCCAGAGGCCCGAGGACCGAAACCTCGCTCTGCTAAAGAGGTATTTTTGCTTCACTGTTATTCAAATTTAATAATTATTTTAGAATGTTTTTAGAATGTCTGCTTTTATTTTGTTTGTTGTTTTTCTAAATTTACATGAGGCATGGTGGCGCAGTGGAAGCTTGCTGGGCCTACAACCCAGAGTGCCGAGGATCAAAACCTCGTTCTGCTGCTAATAAGTTTTTGGTATGACTTGAAGTACTCGACTCAGAGTGACAAAGTAGACCCTTTCTTGGTCAGTAACCGAGAGTTCGGATGATCACAACCTCGGTCTGCTCAGGATAATTTTGTATTTGATAGGGATTTCATTTTCATTAAAAATAGTTACGCAGAGTAGTGCAGCGGGAGCGTGATGGGCCCATAGCCCAGAGGTCCGAGGACCAAAACCTCGCTTTGCTAACTAGGTATTTTTGCTTCACTGCTATTCACATTTAATAAATATTGTAGAATGTTTTTAGAATGTCTGCTTTAATTTTGTTTGCATTTTCTAAATTTACATGAGGCATAGTGGCGCAGTTGAAGCGTGCTGGGCCCATAACCCAGAGGTCCGAGGATCGAAACCTCGCTCTGCTAACAAGTTTTTGGTATGACATGAGGTACTCGACTCGGAGTGACAAAGTAGACACTTTCTTGGTCAGTACCCGAGAGTTTGGTTGACCACAACCTCGGTCTGCTCAGGATAATTATTTTCTTGAAAGTGATTTCATTTTCATTACAAATAGTTACGCAGAGTGGTACCGTGGGAGCGTGATGGGCCCATAACCCAGAGGCCCGAGGACCGAAACCTCGCTCTGCTAAAGAGGTATTTTTGCTTCACTGTTATTCAAATTTAATAATTATTTTAGAATGTTTTTAGAATATCTGCTTTTATTTTGTTTGTTGTTTTTCTAAATTTACATGAGGCATGGTGGCGCAGTGGAAGCTTGCTGGGCCTATAACCCAGAGTGCCGAGGATCAAAACCTCGTTCTGCTGCTAATAAGTTTTTGGTATGACTTGAAGTACTCGACTCAGAGTGACAAAGTAGACCCTTTCTTGGTCAGTAACCGAGAGTTCGGATGATCACAACCTCGGTCTGCTCAGGATAATTTTGTATTTGATAGGGATTTCATTTTCATTAAAAATAGTTACGCAGAGTAGTGCAGCGGGAGCGTGATGGGCCCATAGCCCAAAGGTCCGAGGACCAAAACCTCGCTTTGCTAACTAGGTATTTTTGCTTCACTGCTATTCACATTTAATAAATATTGTAGAATGTTTTTAGAATGTCTGCTTTAATTTTGTTTGCATTTTCTAAATTTACATGAGGCATAGTGGCGCAGTTGAAGCGTGCTGGGCCCATAACCCAGAGGTCCGAGGATCGAAACCTCGCTCTGCTAACAAGTTTTTGGTATGACATGAGGTACTCGACTCGGAGTGACAAAGTAGACACTTTCTTGGTCAGTACCCGAGAGTTTGGTTGACCACAACCTCGGTCTGCTCAGGATAATTATTTTCTTGAAAGTGATTTCATTTTCATTACAAATAGTTACGCAGAGTGGTGCCGTGGGAGCGTGATGGGCCCATAACCCAGAGGCCCGAGGACCGAAACCTCGCTCTGCTAAAGAGGTATTTTTGCTTCACTGTTATTCAAATTTAATAATTATTTTAGAATGTTTTTAGAATGTCTGCTTTTATTTTGTTTGTTGTTTTTCTAAATTTACATGAGGCATGGTGGCGCAGTGGAAGCTTGCTGGGCCTATAACCCAGAGTGCCGAGGATCAAAACCTCGTTCTGCTGCTAATAAGTTTTTGGTATGACTTGAAGTACTCGACTCAGAGTGACAAAGTAGACCCTTTCTTGGTCAGTAACCGAGAGTTCGGATGATCACAACCTCGGTCTGCTCAGGATAATTTTGTATTTGATAGGGATTTCATTTTCATTAAAAATAGTTACGCAGAGTAGTGCAGCGGGAGCGTGATGGGCCCATAGCCCAGAGGTCCGAGGACCAAAACCTCGCTTTGCTAACTAGGTATTTTTGCTTCACTGCTATTCACATTTAATAAATATTGTAGAATGTTTTTAGAATGTCTGCTTTAATTTTGTTTGCATTTTCTAAATTTACATGAGGCATAGTGGCGCAGTTGAAGCGTGCTGGGCCCATAACCCAGAGGTCCGAGGATCGAAACCTCGCTCTGCTAACAAGTTTTTGGTATGACATGAGGTACTCGACTCGGAGTGACAAAGTAGACACTTTCTTGGTCAGTACCCGAGAGTTTGGTTGACCACAACCTCGGTCTGCTCAGGATAATTATTTTCTTGAAAGTGATTTCATTTTCATTACAAATAGTTACGCAGAGTGGTGCCGTGGGAGCGTGATGGGCCCATAACCCAGAGGCCCGAGGACCGTAACCTCGCTCTGCTAAAGAGGTATTTTTGCTTCACTGTTATTCAAATTTAATAATTATTTTAGAATGTTTTTAGAATGTCTGCTTGTAATTTGTTTGTTGTTTTTCTAAATTTACATGAGGCATGGTGGCGCAGTGGAAGCTTGCTGGGCCTATAACCCAGAGTGCCGAGGATCAAAACCTCGTTCTGCTGCTAATAAGTTTTTGGTATGACTTGAAGTACTCGACTCAGAGTGACAAAGTAGACCCTTTCTTGGTCAGTAACCGAGAGTTCGGATGATCACAACCTCGGTCTGCTCAGGATAATTTTGTATTTGATAGGGATTTCATTTTCATTAAAAATAGTTACGCAGAGTAGTGCAGCGGGAGCGTGATGGGCCCATAGCCCAGAGGTCCGAGGACCAAAACCTCGCTTTGCTAACTAGGTATTTTTGCTTCACTGCTATTCACATTTAATAAATATTGTAGAATGTTTTTAGAATGTCTGCTTTAATTTTGTTTGCATTTTCTAAATTTACATGAGGCATAGTGGCGCAGTTGAAGCGTGCTGGGCCCATAACCCAGAGGTCCGAGGATCGAAACCTCGCTCTGCTAACAAGTTTTTGGTATGACATGAGGTACTCGACTCGGAGTGACAAAGTAGACACTTTCTTGGTCAGTACCCGAGAGTTTGGTTGACCACAACCTCGGTCTGCTCAGGATAATTATTTTCTAGAAAGTGATTTCATTTTCATTACAAATAGTTACGCAGAGTGGTGCCGTGGGAGCGTGATGGGCCCATAACCCAGAGGCCCGAGGACCGAAACCTCGCTCTGCTAAAGAGGTATTTTAATACCTCCAAATGGGCACTTTGGGAGACAATCCCATAGAGTCGTGCACAATCTTTATTGTAACCTAACCCGTTTTTACCTGGAGCTTTTTCCACGAAATTTCATATTTATGCTATTTAGACCCAAATCTGTCTTCTCCGAGCAAAAATAACTCCCAAATATCGTTTTGTGGGGTAGCTAGACACTTAGGGAGACACTGAAATGTCTCCCTAAGTGCCACTGTCTCCCAAGTGAATCAAAACTATCGCTAATTTGTCTCCCAAAGTGCCTATTTGGAAGAATTTTTGCTTCACTGTTATTCAAATTTAATAATTATTTTAGAATGTTTTTAGAATGTCTGCTTTTATTTTGTTTGTTGTTTTTCTAAATTTACATGAGGCATGGTGGCGCAGTGGAAGCTTGCTGGGCCTACAACCCAGAGTGCCGAGGATCAAAACCTCGTTCTGCTGCTAATAAGTTTTTGGTATGACTTGAAGTACTCGACTCAGAGTGACAAAGTAGACCCTTTCTTGGTCAGTAACCGAGAGTTCGGATGATCACAACCTCGGTCTGCTCAGGATAATTTTGTATTTGATAGGGATTTCATTTTCATTAAAAATAGTTACGCAGAGTAGTGCAGCGGGAGCGTGATGGGCCCATAGCCCAGAGGTCCGAGGACCAAAACCTCGCTTTGCTAACTAGGTATTTTTGCTTCACTGCTATTCACATTTAATAAATATTGTAGAATGTTTTTAGAATGTCTGCTTTAATTTTGTTTGCATTTTCTAAATTTACATGAGGCATAGTGGCGCAGTTGAAGCGTGCTGGGCCCATAACCCAGAGGTCCGAGGATCGAAACCTCGCTCTGCTAACAAGTTTTTGGTATGACATGAGGTACTCGACTCGGAGTGACAAAGTAGACACTTTCTTGGTCAGTACCCGAGAGTTTGGTTGACCACAACCTCGGTCTGCTCAGGATAATTATTTTCTTGAAAGTGATTTCATTTTCATTACAAATAGTTACGCAGAGTGGTGCCGTGGGAGCGTGATGGGCCCATAACCCAGAGGCCCGAGGACCGAAACCTCGCTCTGCTAAAGAGGTATTTTTGCTTCACTGTTATTCAAATTTAATAATTATTTTAGAATGTTTTTAGAATATCTGCTTTTATTTTGTTTGTTGTTTTTCTAAATTTACATGAGGCATGGTGGCGCAGTGGAAGCTTGCTGGGCCTATAACCCAGAGTGCCGAGGATCAAAACCTCGTTCTGCTGCTAATAAGTTTTTGGTATGACTTGAAGTACTCGACTCAGAGTGACAAAGTAGACCCTTTCTTGGTCAGTAACCGAGAGTTCGGATGATCACAACCTCGGTCTGCTCAGGATAATTTTGTATTTGATAGGGATTTCATTTTCATTAAAAATAGTTACGCAGAGTAGTGCAGCGGGAGCGTGATGGGCCCATAGCCCAAAGGTCCGAGGACCAAAACCTCGCTTTGCTAACTAGGTATTTTTGCTTCACTGCTATTCACATTTAATAAATATTGTAGAATGTTTTTAGAATGTCTGCTTTAATTTTGTTTGCATTTTCTAAATTTACATGAGGCATAGTGGCGCAGTTGAAGCGTGCTGGGCCCATAACCCAGAGGTCCGAGGATCGAAACCTCGCTCTGCTAACAAGTTTTTGGTATGACATGAGGTACTCGACTCGGAGTGACAAAGTAGACACTTTCTTGGTCAGTACCCGAGAGTTTGGTTGACCACAACCTCGGTCTGCTCAGGATAATTATTTTCTTGAAAGTGATTTCATTTTCATTACAAATAGTTACGCAGAGTGGTGCCGTGGGAGCGTGATGGGCCCATAACCCAGAGGCCCGAGGACCGTAACCTCGCTCTGCTAAAGAGGTATTTTTGCTTCACTGTTATTCAAATTTAATAATTATTTTAGAATGTTTTTAGAATGTCTGCTTGTAATTTGTTTGTTGTTTTTCTAAATTTACATGAGGCATGGTGGCGCAGTGGAAGCTTGCTGGGCCTATAACCCAGAGTGCCGAGGATCAAAACCTCGTTCTGCTGCTAATAAGTTTTTGGTATGACTTGAAGTACTCGACTCAGAGTGACAAAGTAGACCCTTTCTTGGTCAGTAACCGAGAGTTCGGATGATCACAACCTCGGTCTGCTCAGGATAATTTTGTATTTGATAGGGATTTCATTTTCATTAAAAATAGTTACGCAGAGTAGTGCAGCGGGAGCGTGATGGGCCCATAGCCCAGAGGTCCGAGGACCAAAACCTCGCTTTGCTAACTAGGTATTTTTGCTTCACTGCTATTCACATTTAATAAATATTGTAGAATGTTTTTAGAATGTCTGCTTTAATTTTGTTTGCATTTTCTAAATTTACATGAGGCATAGTGGCGCAGTTGAAGCGTGCTGGGCCCATAACCCAGAGGTCCGAGGATCGAAACCTCGCTCTGCTAACAAGTTTTTGGTATGACATGAGGTACTCGACTCGGAGTGACAAAGTAGACACTTTCTTGGTCAGTACCCGAGAGTTTGGTTGACCACAACCTCGGTCTGCTCAGGATAATTATTTTCTAGAAAGTGATTTCATTTTCATTACAAATAGTTACGCAGAGTGGTGCCGTGGGAGCGTGATGGGCCCATAACCCAGAGGCCCGAGGACCAAAACCTCGCTCTGCTAAAGAGGTATTTTAATACCTCCAAATGGGCACTTTGGGAGACAATCCCATAGAGTCGTGCACAATCTTTATTGTAACCTAACCCGTTTTTACCTGGAGCTTTTTCCACGAAATTTCATATTTATGCTATTTAGACCCAAATCTGTCTTCTCCGAGCAAAAATAACTCCCAAATATCGTTTTGTGGGGTAGCTAGACACTTAGGGAGACACTGAAATGTCTCCCTAAGTGCCACTGTCTCCCAAGTGAATCAAAACTATCGCTAATTTGTCTCCCAAAGTGCCTATTTGGAAGAATTTTTGCTTCACTGTTATTCAAATTTAATAATTATTTTAGAATGTTTTTAGAATGTCTGCTTTTATTTTGTTTGTTGTTTTTCTAAATTTACATGAGGCATGGTGGCGCAGTGGAAGCTTGCTGGGCCTACAACCCAGAGTGCCGAGGATCAAAACCTCGTTCTGCTGCTAATAAGTTTTTGGTATGACTTGAAGTACTCGACTCAGAGTGACAAAGTAGACCCTTTCTTGGTCAGTAACCGAGAGTTCGGATGATCACAACCTCGGTCTGCTCAGGATAATTTTGTATTTGATAGGGATTTCATTTTCATTAAAAATAGTTACGCAGAGTAGTGCAGCGGGAGCGTGATGGGCCCATAGCCCAGAGGTCCGAGGACCAAAACCTCGCTTTGCTAACTAGGTATTTTTGCTTCACTGCTATTCACATTTAATAAATATTGTAGAATGTTTTTAGAATGTCTGCTTTAATTTTGTTTGCATTTTCTAAATTTACATGAGGCATAGTGGCGCAGTTGAAGCGTGCTGGGCCCATAACCCAGAGGTCCGAGGATCGAAACCTCGCTCTGCTAACAAGTTTTTGGTATGACATGAGGTACTCGACTCGGAGTGACAAAGTAGACACTTTCTTGGTCAGTACCCGAGAGTTTGGTTGACCACAACCTCGGTCTGCTCAGGATAATTATTTTCTTGAAAGTGATTTCATTTTCATTACAAATAGTTACGCAGAGTGGTGCCGTGGGAGCGTGATGGGCCCATAACCCAGAGGCCCGAGGACCGAAACCTCGCTCTGCTAAAGAGGTATTTTTGCTTCACTGTTATTCAAATTTAATAATTATTTTAGAATGTTTTTAGAATGTCTGCTTTTATTTTGTTTGTTGTTTTTCTAAATTTACATGAGGCATGGTGGCGCAGTGGAAGCTTGCTGGGCCTATAACCCAGAGTGCCGAGGATCAAAACCTCGTTCTGCTGCTAATAAGTTTTTGGTATGACTTGAAGTACTCGACTCAGAGTGACAAAGTAGACCCTTTCTTGGTCAGTAACCGAGAGTTCGGATGATCACAACCTCGGTCTGCTCAGGATAATTTTGTATTTGATAGGGATTTCATTTTCATTAAAAATAGTTACGCAGAGTAGTGCAGCGGGAGCGTGATGGGCCCATAGCCCAGAGGTCCGAGGACCAAAACCTCGCTTTGCTAACTAGGTATTTTTGCTTCACTGCTATTCACATTTAATAAATATTGTAGAATGTTTTTAGAATGTCTGCTTTAATTTTGTTTGCATTTTCTAAATTTACATGAGGCATAGTGGCGCAGTTGAAGCGTGCTGGGCCCATAACCCAGAGGTCCGAGGATCGAAACCTCGCTCTGCTAACAAGTTTTTGGTATGACATGAGGTACTCGACTCGGAGTGACAAAGTAGACACTTTCTTGGTCAGTACCCGAGAGTTTGGTTGACCACAACCTCGGTCTGCTCAGGATAATTATTTTCTTGAAAGTGATTTCATTTTCATTACAAATAGTTACGCAGAGTGGTGCCGTGGGAGCGTGATGGGCCCATAACCCAGAGGCCCGAGGACCGTAACCTCGCTCTGCTAAAGAGGTATTTTTGCTTCACTGTTATTCAAATTTAATAATTATTTTAGAATGTTTTTAGAATGTCTGCTTGTAATTTGTTTGTTGTTTTTCTAAATTTACATGAGGCATGGTGGCGCAGTGGAAGCTTGCTGGGCCTATAACCCAGAGTGCCGAGGATCAAAACCTCGTTCTGCTGCTAATAAGTTTTTGGTATGACTTGAAGTACTCGACTCAGAGTGACAAAGTAGACCCTTTCTTGGTCAGTAACCGAGAGTTCGGATGATCACAACCTCGGTCTGCTCAGGATAATTTTGTATTTGATAGGGATTTCATTTTCATTAAAAATAGTTACGCAGAGTAGTGCAGCGGGAGCGTGATGGGCCCATAGCCCAGAGGTCCGAGGACCAAAACCTCGCTTTGCTAACTAGGTATTTTTGCTTCACTGCTATTCACATTTAATAAATATTGTAGAATGTTTTTAGAATGTCTGCTTTAATTTTGTTTGCATTTTCTAAATTTACATGAGGCATAGTGGCGCAGTTGAAGCGTGCTGGGCCCATAACGCAGAGGTCCGAGGATCGAAACCTCGCTCTGCTAACAAGTTTTTGGTATGACATGAGGTACTCGACTCGGAGTGACAAAGTAGACACTTTCTTGGTCAGTACCCGAGAGTTTGGTTGACCACAACCTCGGTCTGCTCAGGATAATTATTTTCTTGAAAGTGATTTCATTTTCATTACAAATAGTTACGCAGAGTGGTGCCGTGGGAGCGTGATGGGCCCATAACCCAGAGGCCCGAGGACCGTAACCTCGCTCTGCTAAAGAGGTATTTTTGCTTCACTGTTATTCAAATTTAATAATTATTTTAGAATGTTTTTAGAATGTCTGCTTGTAATTTGTTTGTTGTTTTTCTAAATTTACATGAGGCATGGTGGCGCAGTGGAAGCTTGCTGGGCCTATAACCCAGAGTGCCGAGGATCAAAACCTCGTTCTGCTGCTAATAAGTTTTTGGTATGACTTGAAGTACTCGACTCAGAGTGACAAAGTAGACCCTTTCTTGGTCAGTAACCGAGAGTTCGGATGATCACAACCTCGGTCTGCTCAGGATAATTTTGTATTTGATAGGGATTTCATTTTCATTAAAAATAGTTACGCAGAGTAGTGCAGCGGGAGCGTGATGGGCCCATAGCCCAGAGGTCCGAGGACCAAAACCTCGCTTTGCTAACTAGGTATTTTTGCTTCACTGCTATTCACATTTAATAAATATTGTAGAATGTTTTTAGAATGTCTGCTTTAATTTTGTTTGCATTTTCTAAATTTACATGAGGCATAGTGGCGCAGTTGAAGCGTGCTGGGCCCATAACCCAGAAGTCCGAGGATCGAAACCTCGCTCTGCTAACAAGTTTTTGGTATGACATGAGGTACTCGACTCGGAGTGACAAAGTAGACACTTTCTTGGTCAGTACCTGAGAGTTTGGTTGACCACAACCTCGGTCTGCTCAGGATAATTATTTTCTTGAAAGTGATTTCATTTTCATTACAAATAGTTACGCAGAGTGGTGCCGTGGGAGCGTGATGGGCCCATAACCCAGAGGCCCGAGGACCAAAACCTCGCTCTGCTAAAGAGGTATTTTAATACCTCCAAATGGGCACTTTGGGAGACAATCCCATAGAGTCGTGCACAATCTTTATTGTAACCTAACCCGTTTTTACCTGGAGCTTTTTCCACGAAATTTCATATTTATGCTATTTAGACCCAAATCTGTCTTCTCCGAGCAAAAATAACTCCCAAATATCGTTTTGTGGGGTAGCTAGACACTTAGGGAGACACTGAAATGTCTCCCTAAGTGCCACTGTCTCCCAAGTGAATCAAAACTATCGCTAATTTGTCTCCCAAAGTGCCTATTTGGAAGAATTTTTGCTTCACTGTTATTCAAATTTAATAATTATTTTAGAATGTTTTTAGAATGTCTGCTTTTATTTTGTTTGTTGTTTTTCTAAATTTACATGAGGCATGGTGGCGCAGTGGAAGCTTGCTGGGCCTACAACCCAGAGTGCCGAGGATCAAAACCTCGTTCTGCTGCTAATAAGTTTTTGGTATGACTTGAAGTACTCGACTCAGAGTGACAAAGTAGACCCTTTCTTGGTCAGTAACCGAGAGTTCGGATGATCACAACCTCGGTCTGCTCAGGATAATTTTGTATTTGATAGGGATTTCATTTTCATTAAAAATAGTTACGCAGAGTAGTGCAGCGGGAGCGTGATGGGCCCATAGCCCAGAGGTCCGAGGACCAAAACCTCGCTTTGCTAACTAGGTATTTTTGCTTCACTGCTATTCACATTTAATAAATATTGTAGAATGTTTTTAGAATGTCTGCTTTAATTTTGTTTGCATTTTCTAAATTTACATGAGGCATAGTGGCGCAGTTGAAGCGTGCTGGGCCCATAACCCAGAGGTCCGAGGATCGAAACCTCGCTCTGCTAACAAGTTTTTGGTATGACATGAGGTACTCGACTCGGAGTGACAAAGTAGACACTTTCTTGGTCAGTACCCGAGAGTTTGGTTGACCACAACCTCGGTCTGCTCAGGATAATTATTTTCTTGAAAGTGATTTCATTTTCATTACAAATAGTTACGCAGAGTGGTGCCGTGGGAGCGTGATGGGCCCATAACCCAGAGGCCCGAGGACCGTAACCTCGCTCTGCTAAAGAGGTATTTTTGCTTCACTGTTATTCAAATTTAATAATTATTTTAGAATGTTTTTAGAATGTCTGCTTGTAATTTGTTTGTTGTTTTTCTAAATTTACATGAGGCATGGTGGCGCAGTGGAAGCTTGCTGGGCCTATAACCCAGAGTGCCGAGGATCAAAACCTCGTTCTGCTGCTAATAAGTTTTTGGTATGACTTGAAGTACTCGACTCAGAGTGACAAAGTAGACCCTTTCTTGGTCAGTAACCGAGAGTTCGGATGATCACAACCTCGGTCTGCTCAGGATAATTTTGTATTTGATAGGGATTTCATTTTCATTAAAAATAGTTACGCAGAGTAGTGCAGCGGGAGCGTGATGGGCCCATAGCCCAGAGGTCCGAGGACCAAAACCTCGCTTTGCTAACTAGGTATTTTTGCTTCACTGCTATTCACATTTAATAAATATTGTAGAATGTTTTTAGAATGTCTGCTTTAATTTTGTTTGCATTTTCTAAATTTACATGAGGCATAGTGGCGCAGTTGAAGCGTGCTGGGCCCATAACGCAGAGGTCCGAGGATCGAAACCTCGCTCTGCTAACAAGTTTTTGGTATGACATGAGGTACTCGACTCGGAGTGACAAAGTAGACACTTTCTTGGTCAGTACCCGAGAGTTTGGTTGACCACAACCTCGGTCTGCTCAGGATAATTATTTTCTTGAAAGTGATTTCATTTTCATTACAAATAGTTACGCAGAGTGGTGCCGTGGGAGCGTGATGGGCCCATAACCCAGAGGCCCGAGGACCGTAACCTCGCTCTGCTAAAGAGGTATTTTTGCTTCACTGTTATTCAAATTTAATAATTATTTTAGAATGTTTTTAGAATGTCTGCTTGTAATTTGTTTGTTGTTTTTCTAAATTTACATGAGGCATGGTGGCGCAGTGGAAGCTTGCTGGGCCTATAACCCAGAGTGCCGAGGATCAAAACCTCGTTCTGCTGCTAATAAGTTTTTGGTATGACTTGAAGTACTCGACTCAGAGTGACAAAGTAGACCCTTTCTTGGTCAGTAACCGAGAGTTCGGATGATCACAACCTCGGTCTGCTCAGGATAATTTTGTATTTGATAGGGATTTCATTTTCATTAAAAATAGTTACGCAGAGTAGTGCAGCGGGAGCGTGATGGGCCCATAGCCCAGAGGTCCGAGGACCAAAACCTCGCTTTGCTAACTAGGTATTTTTGCTTCACTGCTATTCACATTTAATAAATATTGTAGAATGTTTTTAGAATGTCTGCTTTAATTTTGTTTGCATTTTCTAAATTTACATGAGGCATAGTGGCGCAGTTGAAGCGTGCTGGGCCCATAACCCAGAAGTCCGAGGATCGAAACCTCGCTCTGCTAACAAGTTTTTGGTATGACATGAGGTACTCGACTCGGAGTGACAAAGTAGACACTTTCTTGGTCAGTACCTGAGAGTTTGGTTGACCACAACCTCGGTCTGCTCAGGATAATTATTTTCTTGAAAGTGATTTCATTTTCATTACAAATAGTTACGCAGAGTGGTGCCGTGGGAGCGTGATGGGCCCATAACCCAGAGGCCCGAGGACCGAAACCTCGCTCTGCTAAAGAGGTATTTTTGCTTCACTGTTATTCAAATTTAATAATTATTTTAGAATGTTTTTAGAATGTCTGCTTTTATTTTGTTTGTTGTTTTTCTAAATTTACATGAGGCATGGTGGCGCAGTGGAAGCTTGCTGGGCCTATAACCCAGAGTGCCGAGGATCAAACCTCGTTCTGCTGCTAATAAGTTTTTGGTATGACTTGAAGTACTCGACTCAGAGTGACAAAGTAGACCCTTTCTTGGTCAGTAACCGAGAGTTCGGATGATCACAACCTCGGTCTGCTCAGGATAATTTTGTATTTGATAGGGATTTCATTTTCATTAAAAATAGTTACGCAGAGTAGTGCAGCGGGAGCGTGATGGGCCCAAAGCCCAGAGGTCCGAGGACCAAAACCTCGCTTTGCTAACTAGGTATTTTTGCTTCACTGCTATTCACATTTAATAAATATTGTAGAATGTTTTTAGAATGTCTGCTTTAATTTTGTTTGCATTTTCTAAATTTACATGAGGCATAGTGGCGCAGTTGAAGCGTGCTGGGCCCATAACCCAGAGGTCCGAGGATCGAAACCTCGCTCTGCTAACAAGTTTTTGGTATGACATGAGGTACTCGACTCGGAGTGACAAAGTAGACACTTTCTTGGTCAGTACCCGAGAGTTTGGTTGACCACAACCTCGGTCTGCTCAGGATAATTATTTTCTTGAAAGTGATTTCATTTTCATTACAAATAGTTACGCAGAGTGGTGCCGTGGGAGCGTGATGGGCCCATAACCCAGAGGCCCGAGGACCGAAACCTCGCTCTGCTAAAGAGGTATTTTTGCTTCACTGTTATTCAAATTTAATAATTATTTTAGAATGTTTTTAGAATGTCTGCTTTTATTTTGTTTGTTGTTTTTCTAAATTTACATGAGGCATGGTGGCGCAGTGGAAGCTTGCTGGGCCTTTAACCCAGAGTGCCGAGGATCAAAACCTCGTTCTGCTGCTAATAAGTTTTTGGTATGACTTGAAGTACTCGACTCAGAGTGACAAAGTAGACCCTTTCTTGGTCAGTAACCGAGAGTTCGGATGATCACAACCTCGGTCTGCTCAGGATAATTTTGTATTTGATAGGGATTTCATTTTCATTAAAAATAGTTACGCAGAGTAGTGCAGCGGGAGCGTGATGGGCCCATAGCCCAGAGGTCCGAGGACCAAAACCTCGCTTTGCTAACTAGGTATTTTTGCTTCACTGCTATTCACATTTAATAAATATTGTAGAATGTTTTTAGAATGTCTGCTTTAATTTTGTTTGCATTTTCTAAATTTACATGAGGCATAGTGGCGCAGTTGAAGCGTGCTGGGCCCATAACCCAGAGGTCCGAGGATCGAAACCTCGCTCTGCTAACAAGTTTTTGGTATGACATGAGGTACTCGACTCGGAGTGACAAAGTAGACACTTTCTTGGTCAGTACCCGAGAGTTTGGTTGACCACAACCTCGGTCTGCTCAGGATAATTATTTTCTTGAAAGTGATTTCATTTTCATTACAAATAGTTACGCAGAGTGGTGCCGTGGGAGCGTGATGGGCCCATAACCCAGAGGCCCGAGGACCGAAACCTCGCTCTGCTAAAGAGGTATTTTTGCTTCACTGTTATTCAAATTTAATAATTATTTTAGAATGTCTGCTTTTATTTTGTTTGTTGTTTTTCTAAATTTACATGAGGCATGGTGGCGCAGTGGAAGCTTGCTGGGCCTACAACCCAGAGTGCCGAGGATCAAAACCTCGTTCTGCTGCTAATAAGTTTTTGGTATGACTTGAAGTACTCGACTCAGAGTGACAAAGTAGACCCTTTCTTGGTCAGTAACCGAGAGTTCGGATGATCACAACCTCGGTCTGCTCAGGATAATTTTGTATTTGATAGGGATTTCATTTTCATTAAAAATAGTTACGCAGAGTAGTGCAGCGGGAGCGTGATGGGCCCATAGCCCAGAGGTCCGAGGACCAAAACCTCGCTTTGCTAACTAGGTATTTTTGCTTCACTGCTATTCACATTTAATAAATATTGTAGAATGTTTTTAGAATGTCTGCTTTAATTTTGTTTGCATTTTCTAAATTTACATGAGGCATAGTGGCGCAGTTGAAGCGTGCTAGGCCCATAACCCAGAGGTCCGAGGATCGAAACCTCGCTCTGCTAACAAGTTTTTGGTATGACATGAGGTACTCGACTCAGAGTGACAAAGTAGACACTTTCTTGGTCAGTACCCGAGAGTTTGGTTGACCACAACCTCGGTCTGCTCAGGATAATTATTTTCTTGAAAGTGATTTCATTTTCATTACAAATAGTTACGCAGAGTGGTGCCGTGGGAGCGTGATGGGCCCATAACCCAGAGGCCCGAGGACCGAAACCTCGCTCTGCTAAAGAGGTATTTTTGCTTCACTGTTATTCAAATTTAATAATTATTTTAGAATGTTTTTAGAATGTCTGCTTTTATTTTGTTTGTTGTTTTTCTAAATTTACATGAGGCATGGTGGCGCAGTGGAAGCTTGCTGGGCCTATAACCCAGAGTGCCGAGGATCAAAACCTCGTTCTGCTGCTAATAAGGTTTTGGTATGACTTGAAGTACTCGACTCAGAGTGACAAAGTAGACCCTTTCTTGGTCAGTAACCGAGAGTTCGGATGATCACAACCTCGGTATGCTCAGGATAATTTTGTATTTGATAGGGATTTCATTTTCATTAAAAATAGTTACGCAGAGTAGTGCAGCGGGAGCGTGATGGGCCCATAACCCAGAGGTCCGAGGAACAAAACCTCGCTTTGCTAACTAGGTATTTTTGCTTCACTGCTATTCACATTTAATAAATATTGTAGAATGTTTTTAGAATGTCTGCTTTAATTTTGTTTGCATTTTCTAAATTTACATGAGGCATAGTGGCGCAGTTGAAGCGTGCTGGGCCCATAACCCAGAGGTCCGAGGATCGAAACCTCGCTCTGCTAACAAGTTTTTGGTATGACATGAGGTACTCGACTCAGAGTGACAAAGTAGACACTTTCTTGGTCAGTACCCGAGAGTTTGGTTGACCACAACCTCGGTCTGCTCAGGATAATTATTTTCTTGAAAGTGATTTCATTTTCATTACAAATAGTTACGCAGAGTGGTGCCGTGGGAGCGTGATGGGCCCATAACCCAGAGGCCCGAGGACCGAAACCTCGCTCTGCTAAAGAGGTATTTTTGCTTCACTGTTATTCAAATTTAATAATTATTTTAGAATGTTTTTAGAATGTCTGCTTTTATTTTGTTTGTTGTTTTTCTAAATTTACATGAGGCATGGTGGCGCAGTGGAAGCTTGCTGGGCCTATAACCCAGAGTGCCGAGGATCAAAACCTCGTTCTGCTGCTAATAAGGTTTTGGTATGACTTGAAGTACTCGACTCAGAGTGACAAAGTAGACCCTTTCTTGGTCAGTAACCGAGAGTTCGGATGATCACAACCTCGGTCTGCTCAGGATAATTTTGTATTTGATAGGGATTTCATTTTCATTAAAAATAGTTACGCAGAGTAGTGCAGCGGGAGCGTGATGGGCCCATAGCCCAGAGGTCCGAGGAACAAAACCTCGCTTTGCTAACTAGGTATTTTTGCTTCACTGCTATTCACATTTAATAAATATTGTAGAATGTTTTTAGAATGTCTGCTTTAATTTTGTTTGCATTTTCTAAATTTACATGAGGCATAGTGGCGCAGTTGAAGCGTGCTAGGCCCATAACCCAGAGGTCCGAGGATCGAAACCTCGCTCTGCTAACAAGTTTTTGGTATGACATGAGGTACTCGACTCGGAGTGACAAAGTAGACACTTTCTTGGTCAGTACCCGAGAGTTTGGTTGACCACAACCTCGGTCTGCTCAGGATAATTATTTTCTTGAAAGTGATTTCATTTTCATTACAAATAGTTACGCAGAGTGGTGCCGTGGGAGCGTGATGGGCCCATAACCCAGAGGCCCGAGGACCGAAACCTCGCTCTGCTAAAGAGGTATTTTTGCTTCACTGTTATTCAAATTTAATAATTATTTTAGAATGTTTTTAGAATGTCTGCTTTTATTTTGTTTGTTGTTTTTCTAAATTTACATGAGGCATGGTGGCGCAGTGGAAGCTTGCTGGGCCTATAACCCAGAGTGCCGAGGATCAAAACCTCGTTCTGCTGCTAATAAGTTTTTGGTATGACTTGAAGTACTCGACTCAGAGTGACAAAGTAGACCCTTTCTTGGTCAGTAACCGTGAGTTCGGATGATCACAACCTCGGTCTGCTCAGGATAATTTTGTATTTGATAGGGATTTCATTTTCATTAAAAATAGTTACGCAGAGTAGTGCAGCGGGAGCGTGATGGGCCCATAGCCCAGAGGTCCGAGGACCAAAACCTTGCTTTGCTAACTAGGTATTTTTGCTTCACTGCTATTCACATTTAATAAATATTGTAGAATGTTTTTAGAATGTCTGCTTTAATTTTGTTTGCATTTTCTAAATTTACATGAGGCATAGTGGCGCAGTTGAAGCGTGCTGGGCCCATAACCCAGAGGTCCGAGGATCGAAACCTCGCTCTGCTAACAAGTTTTTGGTATGACATGAGGTACTCGACTCGGAGTGACAAAGTAGACACTTTCTTGGTCAGTACCCGAGAGTTTGGTTGACCACAACCTCGGTCTGCTCAGGATAATTATTTTCTTGAAAGTGATTTCATTTTCATTACAAATAGTTACGCAGAGTGGTGCCGTGGGAGCGTGATGGGCCCATAACCCAGAGGCCCGAGGACCGAAACCTCGCTCTGCTAAAGAGGTATTTTTGCTTCACTGTTATTCAAATTTAATAATTATTTTAGAATGTTTTTAGAATGTCTGCTTTTATTTTGTTTGTTGTTTTTCTAAATTTACATGAGGCATGGTGGCGCAGTGGAAGCTTGCTGGGCCTATAACCCAGAGTGCCGAGGATCAAAACCTCGTTCTGCTGCTAATAAGGTTTTGGTATGACTTGAAGTACTCGACTCAGAGTGACAAAGTAGACCCTTTCTTGGTCAGTAACCGAGAGTTCGGATGATCACAACCTCGGTCTGCTCAGGATAATTTTGTATTTGATAGGGATTTCATTTTCATTAAAAATAGTTACGCAGAGTAGTGCAGCGGGAGCGTGATGGGCCCATAGCCCAGAGGTCCGAGGAACAAAACCTCGATTTGCTAACTAGGTATTTTTGCTTCACTGCTATTCACATTTAATAAATATTGTAGAATGTTTTTAGAATGTCTGCTTTAATTTTGTTTGCATTTTCTAAATTTACATGAGGCATAGTGGCGCAGTTGAAGCGTGCTGGGCCCATAACCCAGAGGTCCGAGGATCGAAACCTCGCTCTGCTAACAAGTTTTTGGTATGACTTGAAGTACTCGACTCAGAGTGACAAAGTAGACCCTTTCTTGGTCAGTAACCGAGAGTTCGGATGATCACAACCTCGGTCTGCTCAGGATAATTTTGTATTTGATAGGGATTTCATTTTCATTAAAAATAGTTACGCAGAGTAGTGCAGCGGGAGCGTGATGGGCCCATAGCCCAGAGGTCCGAGGAACAAAACCTCGCTTTGCTAACTAGGTATTTTTGCTTCACTGCTATTCACATTTAATAAATATTGTAGAATGTTTTTAGAATGTCTGATTTAATTTTGTTTGCATTTTCTAAATTTACATGAGGCATAGTGGCGCAGTTGAAGCGTGCTAGGCCCATAACCCAGAGGTCCGAGGATCGAAACCTCGCTCTGCTAACAAGTTTTTGGTATGACATGAGGTACTCGACTCGGAGTGACAAAGTAGACACTTTCTTGGTCAGTACCCGAGAGTTTGGTTGACCACAACCTCGGTCTGCTCAGGATAATTATTTTCTTGAAAGTGATTTCATTTTCATTACAAATAGTTACGCAGAGTGGTGCCGTGGGAGCGTGATGGGCCCATAACCCAGAGGCCCGAGGACCGAAACCTCGCTCTGCTAAAGAGGTATTTTTGCTTCACTGTTATTCAAATTTAATAATTATTTTAGAATGTTTTTAGAATGTCTGCTTTTATTTTGTTTGTTGTTTTTCTAAATTTACATGAGGCATGGTGGCGCAGTGGAAGCTTGCTGGGCCTATAACCCAGAGTGCCGAGGATCAAAACCTCGTTCTGCTGCTAATAAGTTTTTGGTATGACTTGAAGTACTCGACTCAGAGTGACAAAGTAGACCCTTTCTTGGTCAGTAACCGTGAGTTCGGATGATCACAACCTCGGTCTGCTCAGGATAATTTTGTATTTGATAGGGATTTCATTTTCATTAAAAATAGTTACGCAGAGTAGTGCAGCGGGAGCGTGATGGGCCCATAGCCCAGAGGTCCGAGGACCAAAACCTTGCTTTGCTAACTAGGTATTTTTGCTTCACTGCTATTCACATTTAATAAATATTGTAGAATGTTTTTAGAATGTCTGCTTTAATTTTGTTTGCATTTTCTAAATTTACATGAGGCATAGTGGCGCAGTTGAAGCGTGCTGGGCCCATAACCCAGAGGTCCGAGGATCGAAACCTCGCTCTGCTAACAAGTTTTTGGTATGACATGAGGTACTCGACTCGGAGTGACAAAGTAGACACTTTCTTGGTCAGTACCCGAGAGTTTGGTTGACCACAACCTCGGTCTGCTCAGGATAATTATTTTCTTGAAAGTGATTTCATTTTCATTACAAATAGTTACGCAGAGTGGTGCCGTGGGAGCGTGATGGGCCCATAACCCAGAGGCCCGAGGACCGAAACCTCGCTCTGCTAAAGAGGTATTTTTGCTTCACTGTTATTCAAATTTAATAATTATTTTAGAATGTTTTTAGAATGTCTGCTTTTATTTTGTTTGTTGTTTTTCTAAATTTACATGAGGCATGGTGGCGCAGTGGAAGCTTGCTGGGCCTATAACCCAGAGTGCCGAGGATCAAAACCTCGTTCTGCTGCTAATAAGGTTTTGGTATGACTTGAAGTACTCGACTCAGAGTGACAAAGTAGACCCTTTCTTGGTCAGTAACCGAGAGTTCGGATGATCACAACCTCGGTCTGCTCAGGATAATTTTGTATTTGATAGGGATTTCATTTTCATTAAAAATAGTTACGCAGAGTAGTGCAGCGGGAGCGTGATGGGCCCATAGCCCAGAGGTCCGAGGAACAAAACCTCGATTTGCTAACTAGGTATTTTTGCTTCACTGCTATTCACATTTAATAAATATTGTAGAATGTTTTTAGAATGTCTGCTTTAATTTTGTTTGCATTTTCTAAATTTACATGAGGCATAGTGGCGCAGTTGAAGCGTGCTGGGCCCATAACCCAGAGGTCCGGAATCGAAACCTCGCTCTGCTAACAAGTTTTTGGTATGACATGAGGTACTCGACTCAGAGTGACAAAGTAGACACTTTCTTGGTCAGTACCCGAGAGTTTGGTTGACCACAACCTCGGTCTGCTCAGGATAATTATTTTCTTGAAAGTGATTTCATTTTCATTACAAATAGTTACGCAGAGTGGTGCCGTGGGAGCGTGATGGGCCCATAACCCAGAGGCCCGAGGACCGAAACCTCGCTCTGCTAAAGAGGTATTTTTGCTTCACTGTTATTCAAATTTAATAATTATTTTAGAATGTTTTTAGAATGTCTGCTTTTATTTTGTTTGTTGTTTTTCTAAATTTACATGAGGCATGGTGGCGCAGTGGAAGCTTGCTGGGCCTATAACCCAGAGTGCCGAGGATCAAAACCTCGTTCTGCTGCTAATAAGGTTTTGGTATGACTTGAAGTACTCGACTCAGAGTGACAAAGTAGACCCTTTCTTGGTCAGTAACCGAGAGTTCGGATGATCACAACCTCGGTCTGCTCAGGATAATTTTGTATTTGATAGGGATTTCATTTTCATTAAAAATAGTTACGCAGAGTAGTGCAGCGGGAGCGTGATGGGCCCATAGCCCAGAGGTCCGAGGAACAAAACCTCGCTTTGCTAACTAGGTATTTTTGCTTCACTGCTATTCACATTTAATAAATATTGTAGAATGTTTTTAGAATGTCTGCTTTAATTTTGTTTGCATTTTCTAAATTTACATGAGGCATAGTGGCGCAGTTGAAGCGTGCTAGGCCCATAACCCAGAGGTCCGAGGATCGAAACCTCGCTCTGCTAACAAGTTTTTGGTATGACATGAGGTACTCGACTCAGAGTGACAAAGTAGACACTTTCTTGGTCAGTACCCGAGAGTTTGGTTGACCACAACCTCGGTCTGCTCAGGATAATTATTTTCTTGAAAGTGATTTCATTTTCATTACAAATAGTTACGCAGAGTGGTGCCGTGGGAGCGTGATGGGCCCATAACCCAGAGGCCCGAGGACCGAAACCTCGCTCTGCTAAAGAGGTATTTTTGCTTCACTGTTATTCAAATTTAATAATTATTTTAGAATGTTTTTAGAATGTCTGCTTTTATTTTGTTTGTTGTTTTTCTAAATTTACATGAGGCATGGTGGCGCAGTGGAAGCTTGCTGGGCCTATAACCCAGAGTGCCGAGGATCAAAACCTCGTTCTGCTGCTAATAAGGTTTTGGTATGACTTGAAGTACTCGACTCAGAGTGACAAAGTAGACCCTTTCTTGGTCAGTAACCGAGAGTTCGGATGATCACAACCTCGGTCTGCTCAGGATAATTTTGTATTTGATAGGGATTTCATTTTCATTAAAAATAGTTACGCAGAGTAGTGCAGCGGGAGCGTGATGGGCCCATAGCCCAGAGGTCCGAGGAACAAAACCTCGCTTTGCTAACTAGGTATTTTTGCTTCACTGCTATTCACATTTAATAAATATTGTAGAATGTTTTTAGAATGTCTGCTTTAATTTTGTTTGCATTTTCTAAATTTACATGAGGCATAGTGGCGCAGTTGAAGCGTGCTAGGCCCATAACCCAGAGGTCCGAGGATCGAAACCTCGATCTGCTAACAAGTTTTTGGTATGACATGAGGTACTCGACTCGGAGTGACAAAGTAGACACTTTCTTGGTCAGTACCCGAGAGTTTGGTTGACCACAACCTCGGTCTGCTCAGGATAATTATTTTCTTGAAAGTGATTTCATTTTCATTACAAATAGTTACGCAGAGTGGTGCCGTGGGAGCGTGATGGGCCCATAACCCAGAGGCCCGAGGACCAAAACCTCGCTCTGCTAAAGAGGTATTTTTGCTTCACTGTTATTCAAATTTAATAATTATTTTAGAATGTTTTTAGAATGTCTGCTTTTATTTTGTTTGTTGTTTTTCTAAATTTACATGAGGCATGGTGGCGCAGTGGAAGCTTGCTGGGCCTATAACCCAGAGTGCCGAGGATCAAAACCTCGTTCTGCTGCTAATAAGTTTTTGGTATGACTTGAAGTACTCGACTCATAGTGACAAAGTAGACCCTTTCTTGGTCAGTAACCGTGAGTTCGGATGATCACAACCTCGGTCTGCTCAGGATAATTTTGTATTTGATAGGGATTTCATTTTCATTAAAAATAGTTACGCAGAGTAGTGCAGCGGGAGCGTGATGGGCCCATAGCCCAGAGGTCCGAGGACCAAAACCTCGCTTTGCTAACTAGGTATTTTTGCTTCACTGCTATTCACATTTAATAAATATTGTAGAATGTTTTTAGAATGTCTGCTTTAATTTTGTTTGCATTTTCTAAATTTACATGAGGCATAGTGGCGCAGTTGAAGCGTGCTGGGCCCATAACCCAAGGGTCCGAGGATCGAAACCTCGCTCTGCTAACAAGTTTTTGGTATGACATGAGGTACTCGACTCGGAGTGACAAAGTAGACACTTTCTTGGTCAGTACCCGAGAGTTTGGTTGACCACAACCTCGGTCTGCTCAGGATAATTATTTTCTTGAAAGTGATTTCATTTTCATTACAAATAGTTACGCAGAGTGGTGCCGTGGGAGCGTGATGGGCCCATAACCCAGAGGCCCGAGGACCGAAACCTCGCTCTGCTAAAGAGGTATTTTTGCTTCACTGTTATTCAAATTTAATAATTATTTTAGAATGTTTTTAGAATGTCTGCTTTTATTTTGTTTGTTGTTTTTCTAAATTTACATGAGGCATGGTGGCGCAGTGGAAGCTTGCTGGGCCTATAACCCAGAGTGCCGAGGATCAAAACCTCGTTCTGCTGCTAATAAGTTTTTGGTATGACTTGAAGTACTCGACTCAGAGTGACAAAGTAGACCCTTTCTTGGTCAGTAACCGTGAGTTCGGATGATCACAACCTCGGTCTGCTCAGGATAATTTTGTATTTGATAGGGATTTCATTTTCATTAAAAATAGTTACGCAGAGTGGTGCAGCGGGAGCGTGATGGGCCCATAGCCCAGAGGTCCGAGGACCAAAACCTTGCTTTGCTAACTAGGTATTTTTGCTTCACTGCTATTCACATTTAATAAATATTGTAGAATGTTTTTAGAATGTCTGCTTTAATTTTGTTTGCATTTTCTAAATTTACATGAGGCATAGTGGCACAGTTGAAGCGTGCTTGGCCCATAACCCAGAGGTCCGAGGATCGAAACCTCGCTCTGCTAACAAGTTTTTGGTATGACATGAGGTACTCGACTCGGAGTGACAAAGTAGACACTTTCTTGGTCAGTACCCGAGAGTTTGGTTGACCACAACCTCGGTCTGCTCAGGATAATTATTTTCTTGAAAGTGATTTCATTTTCATTACAAATAGTTACGCAGAGTGGTGCCGTGGGAGCGTGATGGGCCCATAACCCAGAGGCCCGAGGACCGAAACCTCGCTCTGCTAAAGAGGTATTTTTGCTTCACTGTTATTCAAATTTAATAATTATTTTAGAATGTTTTTAGAATGTCTGCTTTTATTTTGTTTGTTGTTTTTCTAAATTTACATGAGGCATGGTGGCGCAGTGGAAGCTTGCTGGGCCTATAACCCAGAGTGCCGAGGATCAAAACCTCGTTCTGCTGCTAATAAGTTTTTGGTATGACTTGAAGTACTCGACTCATAGTGACAAAGTAGACCCTTTCTTGGTCAGTAACCGTGAGTTCGGATGATCACAACCTCGGTCTGCTCAGGATAATTTTGTATTTGATAGGGATTTCATTTTCATTAAAAATAGTTACGCAGAGTAGTGCAGCGGGAGCGTGATGGGCCCATAGCCCAGAGGTCCGAGGACCAAAACCTCGCTTTGCTAACTAGGTATTTTTGCTTCACTGCTATTCACATTTAATAAATATTGTAGAATGTTTTTAGAATGTCTGCTTTAATTTTGTTTGCATTTTCTAAATTTACATGAGGCATAGTGGCGCAGTTGAAGCGTGCTGGGCCCATAACCCAAGGGTCCGAGGATCGAAACCTCGCTCTGCTAACAAGTTTTTGGTATGACATGAGGTACTCGACTCGGAGTGACAAAGTAGACACTTTCTTGGTCAGTACCCGAGAGTTTGGTTGACCACAACCTCGGTCTGCTCAGGATAATTATTTTCTTGAAAGTGATTTCATTTTCATTACAAATAGTTACGCAGAGTGGTGCCGTGGGAGCGTGATGGGCCATAACCCAGAGGCCCGAGGACCGAAACCTCGCTCTGCTAAAGAGGTATTTTTGCTTCACTGTTATTCAAATTTAATAATTATTTTAGAATGTTTTTAGAATGTCTGCTTTTATTTTGTTTGTTGTTTTTCTAAATTTACATGAGGCATGGTGGCGCAGTGGAAGCTTGCTGGGCCTATAACCCAGAGTGCCGAGGATCAAAACCTCGTTCTGCTGCTAATAAGTTTTTGGTATGACTTGAAGTACTCGACTCAGAGTGACAAAGTAGACCCTTTCTTGGTCAGTAACCGAGAGTTCGGATGATCACAACCTCGGTCTGCTCAGGATAATTTTGTATTTGATAGGGATTTCATTTTCATTAAAAATAGTTACGCAGAGTAGTGCAGCGGGAGCGTGATGGGCCCATAGCCCAGAGGTCCGAGGACCAAAACCTCGCTTTGCTAACTAGGTATTTTTGCTTCACTGCTATTCACATTTAATAAATATTGTAGAATGTTTTTAGAATGTCTGCTTTAATTTTGTTTGCATTTTCTAAATTTACATGAGGCATAGTGGCGCAGTTGAAGCGTGCTGGGCCCATAACCCAGAGGTCCGAGGATCGAAACCTCGCTCTGCTAACAAGTTTTTGGTATGACATGAGGTACTCGACTCGGAGTGACAAAGTAGACACTTTCTTGGTCAGTACCCGAGAGTTTGGTTGACCACAACCTCGGTCTGCTCAGGATAATTATTTTCTTGAAAGTGATTTCATTTTCATTACAAATAGTTACGCAGAGTGGTGCCGTGGGAGCGTGATGGGCCCATAACCCAGAGGCCCGAGGACCGAAACCTCGCTCTGCTAAAGAGGTATTTTTGCTTCACTGTTATTCAAATTTAATAATTATTTTAGAATGTTTTTAGAATGTCTGCTTTTATTTTGTTTGTTGTTTTTCTAAATTTACATGAGGCATGGTGGCGCAGTGGAAGCTTGCTGGGCCTATAACCCAGAGTGCCGAGGATCAAAACCTCGTTCTGCTGCTAATAAGTTTTTGGTATGACTTGAAGTACTCGACTCAGAGTGACAAAGTAGACCCTTTCTTGGTCAGTAACCGAGAGTTCGGATGATCACAACCTCGGTCTGCTCAGGATAATTTTGTATTTGATAGGGATTTCATTTTCATTAAAAATAGTTACGCAGAGTAGTGCAGCGGGAGCGTGATGGGCCCATAGCCCAGAGGTCCGAGGACCAAAACCTCGCTTTGCTAACTAGGTATTTTTGCTTCACTGCTATTCACATTTAATAAATATTGTAGAATGTTTTTAGATTGTCTGCTTTAATTTTGTTTGCATTTTCTAAATTTACATGAGGCATAGTGGCGCAGTTGAAGCGTGCTGGGCCCATAACCCAGAGGTCCGAGGATCGAAACCTCGCTCTGCTAACAAGTTTTTGGTATGACATGAGGTACTCGACTCGGAGTGACAAAGTAGACACTTTCTTGGTCAGTACCCGAGAGTTTGGTTGACCACAACCTCGGTCTGCTCAGGATAATTATTTTCTTGAAAGTGATTTCATTTTCATTACAAATAGTTACGCAGAGTGGTGCCGTGGGAGCGTGATGGGCCCATAACCCAGAGGCCCGAGGACCGAAACCTCGCTCTGCTAAAGAGGTATTTTTGCTTCACTGTTATTCAAATTTAATAATTATTTTAGAATGTTTTTATAATGTCTGCTTGTAATTTGTTTGTTGTTTTTCTAAATTTACATGAGGCATGGTGGCGCAGTGGAAGCTTGCTGGGCATATAACCCAGAGTGCCGAGGATCAAAACCTCGTTCTGCTGCTAATAAGTTTTTGGTATGACTTGAAGTACTCGACTCAGAGTGACAAAGTAGACCCTTTCTTGGTCAGTAACCGAGAGTTCGGATGATCACAACCTCGGTCTGCTCAGGATAATTTTGTATTTGATAGGGATTTCATTTTCATTAAAAATAGTTACGCAGAGTAGTGCAGCGGGAGCGTGATGGGCCCATAACCCAGAGGTCCGAGGATCGAAACCTCGCTCTGCTAACAAGTTTTTGGTATGACATGAGGTACTCGACTCGGAGTGACAAAGTAGACACTTTCTTGGTCAGTACCCGAGAGTTTGGTTGACCACAACCTCGGTCTGCTCAGGATAATTATTTTCTTGAAAGTGATTTCATTTTCATTACAAATAGTTACGCAGAGTGGTGCCGTGGGAGCGTGATGGGCCCATAACCCAGAGGCCCGAGGACCGAAACCTCGCTCTGCTAAAGAGGTATTTTTGCTTCACTGTTATTCAAATTTAATAATTATTTTAGAATGTTTTTAGAATGTCTGCTTTTATTTTGTTTGTTGTTTTTCTAAATTTACATGAGGCATGGTGGCGCAGTGGAAGCTTGCTGGGCCTATAACCCAGAGTGCCGAGGATCAAAACCTCGTTCTGCTGCTAATAAGTTTTTGGTATGACTTGAAGTACTCGACTCAGAGTGACAAAGTAGACCCTTTCTTGGTCAGTAACCGAGAGTTCGGATGATCACAACCTCGGTCTGCTCAGGATAATTTTGTATTTGATAGGGATTTCATTTTCATTAAAAATAGTTACGCAGAGTAGTGCAGCGGGAGCGTGATGGGCCCATAGCCCAGAGGTCCGAGGACCAAAACCTCGCTTTGCTAACTAGGTATTTTTGCTTCACTGCTATTCACATTTAATAAATATTGTAGAATGTTTTTAGATTGTCTGCTTTAATTTTGTTTGCATTTTCTAAATTTACATGAGGCATAGTGGCGCAGTTGAAGCGTGCTGGGCCCATAACCCAGAGGTCCGAGGATCGAAACCTCGCTCTGCTAACAAGTTTTTGGTATGACATGAGGTACTCGACTCGGAGTGACAAAGTAGACACTTTCTTGGTCAGTACCCGAGAGTTTGGTTGACCACAACCTCGGTCTGCTCAGGATAATTATTTTCTTGAAAGTGATTTCATTTTCATTACAAATAGTTACGCAGAGTGGTGCCGTGGGAGCGTGATGGGCCCATAACCCAGAGGCCCGAGGACCGAAACCTCGCTCTGCTAAAGAGGTATTTTTGCTTCACTGTTATTCAAATTTAATAATTATTTTAGAATGTTTTTATAATGTCTGCTTGTAATTTGTTTGTTGTTTTTCTAAATTTACATGAGGCATGGTGGCGCAGTGGAAGCTTGCTGGGCATATAAACCAGAGTGCCGAGGATCAAAACCTCGTTCTGCTGCTAATAAGTTTTTGGTATGACTTGAAGTACTCGACTCAGAGTGACAAAGTAGACCCTTTCTTGGTCAGTAACCGAGAGTTCGGATGATCACAACCTCGGTCTGCTCAGGATAATTTTGTATTTGATAGGGATTTCATTTTCATTAAAAATAGTTACGCAGAGTAGTGCAGCGGGAGCGTGATGGGCCCATAGCCCAGAGGTCCGAGGACCAAAACCTCGCTTTGCTAACTAGGTATTTTTGCTTCACTGCTATTCACATTTAATAAATATTGTAGAATGTTTTTAGAATGTCTGCTTTAATTTTGTTTGCATTTTCTAAATTTACATGAGGCATAGTGGCGCAGTTGAAGCGTGCTGGGCCCATAACCCAGAGGTCCGAGGATCGAAACCTCGCTCTGCTAACAAGTTTTTGGTATGACATGAGGTACTCGACTCGGAGTGACAAAGTAGACACTTTCTTGGTCAGTACCCGAGAGTTTGGTTGACCACAACCTCGGTCTGCTCAGGATAATTATTTTCTTGAAAGTGATTTCATTTTCATTACAAATAGTTACGCAGAGTGGTGCCGTGGGAGCGTGATGGGCCCATAACCCAGAGGCCCGAGGACCGAAACCTCGCTCTGCTAAAGAGGTATTTTTGCTTCACTGTTATTCAAATTTAATAATTATTTTAGAATGTTTTTAGAATGTCTGCTTTTATTTTGTTTGTTGTTTTTCTAAATTTACATGAGGCATGGTGGCGCAGTGGAAGCTTGCTGGGCCTATAACCCAGAGTGCCGAGGATCAAAACCTCGTTCTGCTGCTAATAAGTTTTTGGTATGACTTGAAGTACTCGACTCAGAGTGACAAAGTAGACCCTTTCTTGGTCAGTAACCGAGAGTTCGGATGATCACAACCTCGGTCTGCTCAGGATAATTTTGTATTTGATAGGGATTTCATTTTCATTAAAAATAGTTACGCAGAGTAGTGCAGCGGGAGCGTGATGGGCCCATAGCCCAGAGGTCCGAGGACCAAAACCTTGCTTTGCTAACTAGGTATTTTTGCTTCACTGCTATTCACATTTAATAAATATTGTAGAATGTTTTTAGAATGTCTGCTTTAATTTTGTTTGCATTTTCTAAATTTACATGAGGCATAGTGGCGCAGTTGAAGCGTGCTGGGCCCATAACCCAGAGGTCCGAGGATCGAAACCTCGCTCTGCTAACAAGTTTTTGGTATGACATGAGGTACTCGACTCGGAGTGACAAAGTAGACACTTTCTTGGTCAGTACCCGAGAGTTTGGTTGACCACAACCTCGGTCTGCTCAGGATAATTATTTTCTTGAAAGTGATTTCATTTTCATTACAAATAGTTACGCAGAGTGGTGCCGTGGGAGCGTGATGGGCCCATAACCCAGAGGCCCGAGGACCGAAACCTCGCTCTGCTAAAGAGGTATTTTTGCTTCACTGTTATTCAAATTTAATAATTATTTTAGAATGTTTTTTAGAATGTCTGCTTTTATTTTGTTTGTTGTTTTTCTAAATTTACATGAGGCATGGTGGCGCAGTGGAAGCTTGCTGGGCCTACAACCCAGAGTGCCGAGGATCAAAACCTCGTTCTGCTGCTAATAAGTTTTTGGTATGACTTGAAGTACTCGACTCAGAGTGACAAAGTAGACCCTTTCTTGGTCAGTAACCGAGAGTTCGGATGATCACAACCTCGGTCTGCTCAGGATAATTTTGTATTTGATAGGGATTTCATTTTCATTAAAAATAGTTACGCAGAGTAGTGCAGCGGGAGCGTGATGGGCCCATAGCCCAGAGGTCCGAGGACCAAAACCTCGCTTTGCTAACTAGGTATTTTTGCTTCACTGCTATTCACATTTAATAAATATTGTAGAATGTTTTTAGAATGTCTGCTTTAATTTGGTTTGCATTTTCTAAATTTACATGAGGCATAGTGGCGCAGTTGAAGCGTGCTGGGCCCATAACCCAGAGGTGCGAGGATCGAAACCTCGCTCTGCTAACAAGTTTTTGGTATGACATGAGGTACTCGACTCGGAGTGACAAAGTAGACACTTTCTTGGTCAGTACCCGAGAGTTTGGTTGACCACAACCTCGGTCTGCTCAGGATAATTATTTTCTTGAAAGTGATTTCATTTTCATTACAAATAGTTACGCAGAGTGGTGCCGTGGGAGCGTGATGGGCCCATAACCCAGAGGCCCGAGGACCGAAACCTCGCTCTGCTAAAGAGGTATTTTTGCTTCACTGTTATTCAAATTTAATAATTATTTTAGAATGTTTTTATAATGTCTGCTTGTAATTTGTTTGTTGTTTTTCTAAATTTACATGAGGCATGGTGGCGCAGTGGAAGCTTGCTGGGCATATAAACCAGAGTGCCGAGGATCAAAACCTCGTTCTGCTGCTAATAAGTTTTTGGTATGACTTGAAGTACTCGACTCAGAGTGACAAAGTAGACCCTTTCTTGGTCAGTAACCGAGAGTTCGGATGATCACAACCTCGGTCTGCTCAGGATAATTTTGTATTTGATAGGGATTTCATTTTCATTAAAAATAGTTACGCAGAGTAGTGCAGCGGGAGCGTGATGGGCCCATAGCCCAGAGGTCCGAGGACCAAAACCTCGCTTTGCTAACTAGGTATTTTTGCTTCACTGCTATTCACATTTAATAAATATTGTAGAATGTTTTTAGAATGTCTGCTTTAATTTTGTTTGCATTTTCTAAATTTACATGAGGCATAGTGGCGCAGTTGAAGCGTGCTGGGCCCATAACCCAGAGGTCCGAGGATCGAAACCTCGCTCTGCTAACAAGTTTTTGGTATGACATGAGGTACTCGACTCGGAGTGACAAAGTAGACACTTTCTTGGTCAGTACCCGAGAGTTTGGTTGACCACAACCTCGGTCTGCTCAGGATAATTATTTTCTTGAAAGTGATTTCATTTTCATTACAAATAGTTACGCAGAGTGGTGCCGTGGGAGCGTGATGGGCCCATAACCCAGAGGCCCGAGGACCGAAACCTCGCTCTGCTAAAGAGGTATTTTTGCTTCACTGTTATTCAAATTTAATAATTATTTTAGAATGTTTTTAGAATGTCTGCTTTTATTTTGTTTGTTGTTTTTCTAAATTTACATGAGGCATGGTGGCGCAGTGGAAGCTTGCTGGGCCTATAACCCAGAGTGCCGAGGATCAAAACCTCGTTCTGCTGCTAATAAGTTTTTGGTATGACTTGAAGTACTCGACTCAGAGTGACAAAGTAGACCCTTTCTTGGTCAGTAACCGAGAGTTCGGATGATCACAACCTCGGTCTGCTCAGGATAATTTTGTATTTGATAGGGATTTCATTTTCATTAAAAATAGTTACGCAGAGTAGTGCAGCGGGAGCGTGATGGGCCCATAGCCCAGAGGTCCGAGGACCAAAACCTTGCTTTGCTAACTAGGTATTTTTGCTTCACTGCTATTCACATTTAATAAATATTGTAGAATGTTTTTAGAATGTCTGCTTTAATTTTGTTTGCATTTTCTAAATTTACATGAGGCATAGTGGCGCAGTTGAAGCGTGCTGGGCCCATAACCCAGAGGTCCGAGGATCGAAACCTCGCTCTGCTAACAAGTTTTTGGTATGACATGAGGTACTCGACTCGGAGTGACAAAGTAGACACTTTCTTGGTCAGTACCCGAGAGTTTGGTTGACCACAACCTCGGTCTGCTCAGGATAATTATTTTCTTGAAAGTGATTTCATTTTCATTACAAATAGTTACGCAGAGTGGTGCCGTGGGAGCGTGATGGGCCCATAACCCAGAGGCCCGAGGACCGAAACCTCGCTCTGCTAAAGAGGTATTTTTGCTTCACTGTTATTCAAATTTAATAATTATTTTAGAATGTTTTTTAGAATGTCTGCTTTTATTTTGTTTGTTGTTTTTCTAAATTTACATGAGGCATGGTGGCGCAGTGGAAGCTTGCTGGGCCTACAACCCAGAGTGCCGAGGATCAAAACCTCGTTCTGCTGCTAATAAGTTTTTGGTATGACTTGAAGTACTCGACTCAGAGTGACAAAGTAGACCCTTTCTTGGTCAGTAACCGAGAGTTCGGATGATCACAACCTCGGTCTGCTCAGGATAATTTTGTATTTGATAGGGATTTCATTTTCATTAAAAATAGTTACGCAGAGTAGTGCAGCGGGAGCGTGATGGGCCCATAGCCCAGAGGTCCGAGGACCAAAACCTCGCTTTGCTAACTAGGTATTTTTGCTTCACTGCTATTCACATTTAATAAATATTGTAGAATGTTTTTAGAATGTCTGCTTTAATTTTGTTTGCATTTTCTAAATTTACATGAGGCATAGTGGCGCAGTTGAAGCGTGCTGGGCCCATAACCCAGAGGTGCGAGGATCGAAACCTCGCTCTGCTAACAAGTTTTTGGTATGACATGAGGTACTCGACTCGGAGTGACAAAGTAGACACTTTCTTGGTCAGTACCCGAGAGTTTGGTTGACCACAACCTCGGTCTGCTCAGGATAATTATTTTCTTGAAAGTGATTTCATTTTCATTACAAATAGTTACGCAGAGTGGTGCCGTGGGAGCGTGATGGGCCCATAACCCAGAGGCCCGAGGACCGAAACCTCGCTCTGCTAAAGAGGTATTTTTGCTTCACTGTTATTCAAATTTAATAATTATTTTAGAATGTTTTTATAATGTCTGCTTGTAATTTGTTTGTTGTTTTTCTAAATTTACATGAGGCATGGTGGCGCAGTGGAAGCTTGCTGGGCATATAACCCAGAGTGCCGAGGATCAAAACCTCGTTCTGCTGCTAATAAGTTTTTGGTATGACTTGAAGTACTCGACTCAGAGTGACAAAGTAGACCCTTTCTTGGTCAGTAACCGAGAGTTCGGATGATCACAACCTCGGTCTGCTCAGGATAATTTTGTATTTGATAGGGATTTCATTTTCATTAAAAATAGTTACGCAGAGTAGTGCAGCGGGAGCGTGATGGGCCCATAGCCCAGAGGTCCGAGGACCAAAACCTCGCTTTGCTAACTAGGTATTTTTGCTTCACTGCTATTCACATTTAATAAATATTGTAGAATGTTTTTAGAATGTCTGCTTTAATTTTGTTTGCATTTTCTAAATTTACATGAGGCATAGTGGCGCAGTTGAAGCGTGCTGGGCCCATAACCCAGAGGTCCGAGGATCGAAACCTCGCTCTGCTAACAAGTTTTTGGTATGACATGAGGTACTCGACTCGGAGTGACAAAGTAGACACTTTCTTGGTCAGTACCCGAGAGTTTGGTTGACCACAACCTCGGTCTGCTCAGGATAATTATTTTCTTGAAAGTGATTTCATTTTCATTACAAATAGTTACGCAGAGTGGTGCCGTGGGAGCGTGATGGGCCCATAACCCAGAGGCCCGAGGACCGAAACCTCGCTCTGCTAAAGAGGTATTTTTGCTTCACTGTTATTCAAATTTAATAATTATTTTAGAATGTTTTTAGAATGTCTGCTTTTATTTTGTTTGTTGTTTTTCTAAATTTACATGAGGCATGGTGGCGCAGTGGAAGCTTGCTGGGCCTATAACCCAGAGTGCCGAGGATCAAAACCTCGTTCTGCTGCTAATAAGTTTTTGGTATGACTTGAAGTACTCGACTCAGAGTGACAAAGTAGACCCTTTCTTGGTCAGTAACCGAGAGTTCGGATGCTCACAACCTCGGTCTGCTCAGGATAATTTTGTATTTGATAGGGATTTCATTTTCATTAAAAATAGTTACGCAGAGTAGTGCAGCGGGAGCGTGATGGGCCCATAGCCCAGAGGTCCGAGGACCAAAACCTCGCTTTGCTAACTAGGTATTTTTGCTTCACTGCTATTCACATTTAATAAATAAATATTGTAGAATGTTTTTAGAATGTCTGCTTTAATTTTGTTTGCATTTTCTAAATTTACATGAGGCATAGTGGCGCAGTTGAAGCGTGCTGGGCCCATAACCCAGAGGTCCGAGGATCGAAACCTCGCTCTGCTAACAAGTTTTTGGTATGACATGAGGTACTCGACTCGGAGTGACAAAGTAGACACTTTCTTGGTCAGTACCCGAGAGTTTGGTTGACCACAACCTCGGTCTGCTCAGGATAATTATTTTCTTGAAAGTGATTTCATTTTCATTACAAATAGTTACGCAGAGTGGTGCCGTGGGAGCGTGATGGGCCCATAACCCAGAGGCCCGAGGACCGAAACCTCGCTCTGCTAAAGAGGTATTTTTGCTTCACTGTTATTCAAATTTAATAATTATTTTAGAATGTTTTTAGAATGTCTGCTTTTATTTTGTTTGTTGTTTTTCTAAATTTACATGAGGCATGGTGGCGCAGTGGAAGCTTGCTGGGCCTATAACCCAGAGTGCCGAGGATCAAAACCTCGTTCTGCTGCTAATAAGTTTTTGGTATGACTTGAAGTACTCGACTCAGAGTGACAAAGTAGACCCTTTCTTGGTCAGTAACCGAGAGTTCGGATGATCACAACCTCGGTCTGCTCAGGATAATTTTGTATTTGATAGGGATTTCATTTTCATTAAAAATAGTTACGCAGAGTAGTGCAGCGGGAGCGTGATGGGCCCATAGCCCAGAGGTCCGAGGACCAAAACCTCGCTTTGCTAACTAGGTATTTTTGCTTCACTGCTATTCACATTTAATAAATATTGTAGAATGTTTTTAGAATGTCTACTTTAATTTTGTTTGCATTTTCTAAATTTACATGAGGCATAGTGGCGCAGTTGAAGCGTGCTGGGCCCATAACCCAGAGGTCCGAGGATCGAAACCTCGCTCTGCTAACAAGTTTTTGGTATGACATGAGGTACTCGACTCGGAGTGACAAAGTAGACACTTTCTTGGTCAGTACCCGAGAGTTTGGTTGACCACAACCTCGGTCTGCTCAGGATAATTATTTTCTTGAAAGTGATTTCATTTTCATTACAAATAGTTACGCAGAGTGGTGCCGTGGGAGCGTGATGGGCCCATAACCCAGAGGCCCGAGGACCGAAACCTCGCTCTGCTAAAGAGGTATTTTTGCTTCACTGTTATTCAAATTTAATAATTATTTTAGAATGTTTTTAGAATGTCTGCTTTTATTTTGTTTGTTGTTTTTCTAAATTTACATGAGGCATGGTGGCGCAGTGGAAGCTTGCTGGGCCTATAACCCAGAGTGCCGAGGATCAAAACCTCGTTCTGCTGCTAATAAGTTTTTGGTATGACTTGAAGTACTCGACTCAGAGTGACAAAGTAGACCCTTTCTTGGTCAGTAACCGAGAGTTCGGATGATCACAACCTCGGTCTGCTCAGGATAATTTTGTATTTGATAGGGATTTCATTTTCATTAAAAATAGTTACGCAGAGTAGTGCAGCGGGAGCGTGATGGGCCCATAGCCCAGAGGTCCGAGGACCAAAACCTCGCTTTGCTAACTAGGTATTTTTGCTTCACTGCTATTCACATTTAATAAATATTGTAGAATGTTTTTAGAATGTCTGCTTTAATTTTGTTTGCATTTTCTAAATTTACATGAGGCATAGTGGCGCAGTTGAAGCGTGCTGGGCCCATAACCCAGAGGTCCGAGGATCGAAACCTCGCTCTGCTAACAAGTTTTTGGTATGACATGAGGTACTCGACTCGGAGTGACAAAGTAGACACTTTCTTGGTCAGTACCCGAGAGTTTGGTTGACCACAACCTCGGTCTGCTCAGGATAATTATTTTCTTGAAAGTGATTTCATTTTCATTACAAATAGTTACGCAGAGTGGTGCCGTGGGAGCGTGATGGGCCCATAACCCAGAGGCCCGAGGACCGAAACCTCGCTCTGCTAAAGAGGTATTTTTGCTTCACTGTTATTCAAATTTAATAATTATTTTAGAATGTTTTTAGAATGTCTGCTTTTATTTTGTTTGTTGTTTTTCTAAATTTACATGAGGCATGGTGGCGCAGTGGAAGCTTGCTGGGCCTATAACCAAGAGTGCCGAGGATCAAAACCTCGTTCTGCTGCTAATAAGTTTTTGGTATGACTTGAAGTACTCGACTCAGAGTGACAAAGTAGACCCTTTCTTGGTCAGTAACCGAGAGTTCGGATGATCACAACCTCGGTCTGCTCAGGATAATTTTGTATTTGATAGGGATTTCATTTTCATTAAAAATAGTTACGCAGAGTAGTGCAGCGGGAGCGTGATGGGCCCATAGCCCAGAGGTCCGAGGACCAAAACCTCGCTTTGCTAACTGGGTATTTTTGCTTCACTGCTATTCACATTTAATAAATATTGTAGAATGTTTTTAGAATGTCTGCTTTAATTTTGTTTGCATTTTCTAAATTTACATGAGGCATAGTGGCGCAGTTGAAGCGTGCTGGGCCCATAACCCAGAGGTCCGAGGATCGAAACCTCGCTCTGCTAACAAGTTTTTGGTATGACATGAGGTACTCGACTCGGAGTGACAAAGTAGACACTTTCTTGGTCAGTACCCGAGAGTTTGGTTGACCACAACCTCGGTCTGCTCAGGATAATTATTTTCTTGAAAGTGATTTCATTTTCATTACAAATAGTTACGCAGAGTGGTGCCGTGGGAGCGTGATGGGCCCATAGCCCAGAGGTCCGAGGACCAAAACCTCGCTTTGCTAACTAGGTATTTTTGCTTCACTGCTATTCACATTTAATAAATATTGTAGAATGTTTTTAGAATGTCTGCTTTAATTTTGTTTGCATTTTCTAAATTTACATGAGGCATAGTGGCGCAGTTGAAGCGTGCTGGGCCCATAACCCAGAGGTGCGAGGATCGAAACCTCGCTCTGCTAACAAGTTTTTGGTATGACATGAGGTACTCGACTCGGAGTGACAAAGTAGACACTTTCTTGGTCAGTACCCGAGGGTTTGGTTGACCACAACCTCGGTCTGCTCAGGATAATTATTTTCTTGAAAGTGATTTCATTTTCATTACAAATAGTTACGCAAAAATACCTCTTTAGCAGAGCGAGGTTTCGGTCCTCGGGCCTCTGGGTTATGGGCCCATCACGCTCCCACGGCAGCACTCTTTGTAATGAAAATGAAATCACTTTCAAGAAAATAATTATCCTGAGCAGACCGAGGTTGTGGTCAACCAAACTCTCGGGTACTGACCAAGAAAGTGTCTACTTTGTCACTCCGAGTACCTCATGTCATACCAAAAACTTGTTAGCAGAGCGAGGTTTCGATCCTCGGACCTCTGGGTTATGGGCCCAGCACGCTTCAACTGCGCCACTATGCCTCATGTAAATTTAGAAAATGCAAACAAAATTAAAGCAGACATTCTAAAAACATTCTACAATATTTATTAAATGTGAATAGCAGTGAAGCAAAAATACCTAGTTAGCAAAGCGAGGTTTTGGTCCTCGGACCTCTGGGCTATGGGCCCATCACGCTCCCGCTGCACTACTCTGCGTAACTATTTTTAATGAAAATGAAATCCCTATCAAATACACAATTATCCTGAGCAGACCGAGGTTGTGATCATCCGAACTCTCGGTTACTGACCAAGAAAGGGTCTACTTTGTCACTCTGAGTCGAGTACTTCAAGTCATACCAAAAACTTATTAGCAGCAGAACGAGGTTTTGATCCTCGGCACTCTGGGTTATAGGCCCAGCAAGCTTCCACTGCGCCACCATGCCTCATGTAAATTTAGAAAAACAACAAACAAAATAAAAGCAGACATTCTAAAAACATTCTAAAATAATTATTAAATTTGAATAACAGTGAAGCAAAAATACCTCTTTAGCAGAGCGAGGTTTTGGTCCTCGGGCCTCTGGGTTATGGGCCCATCACGCTCCCACGGCACCACTCTGCGTAACTATTTGTAATGAAAATGAAATCACTTTCAAGAAAATAATTATCCTGAGCAGACCGAGGTTGTGGTCAACCAAACTCTCGGGTACTGACCAAGAAAGTGTCTACTTTGTCACTCCGAGTCGAGTACCTCATGTCATACCAAAAACTTGTTAGCAGAGCGAGGTTTCGATCCTCGGACCTCTGGGTTATGGGCCCAGCACGCTTCAACTGCGCCACTATGCCTCATGTAAATTTAGAAAATGCAAACAAAATTAAAGCAGACATTCTAAAAACATTCTACAATATTTATTAAATGTGAATAGCAGTGAAGCAAAAATACCTAGTTAGCAAAGCGAGGTTTTGGTCCTCGGACCTCTGGGCTATGGGCCCATCACGCTCCCGCTGCACTACTCTGCGTAACTATTTTTAATGAAAATGAAATCCCTATCAAATACACAATTATCCTGAGCAGACCGAGGTTGTGATCATCCGATCTCTCGGTTACTGACCAAGAAAGGGTCTACTTTGTCACTCTGAGTCGAGTACTTCAAGTCATACCAAAAACTTATTAGCAGCAGAACGAGGTTTTGATCCTCGGCACTCTGGGTTATAGGCCCAGCAAGCTTCCACTGCGCCACCATGCCTCATGTAAATTTAGAAAAACAACAAACAAAATAAAAGCAGACATTCTAAAAACATTCTAAAATAATTATTAAATTTGAATAACAGTGAAGCAAAAATACCTCTTTAGCAGAGCGAGGTTTCGGTCCTCGGGCCTCTGGGTTATGGGCCCATCACGCTCCCACGGCACCACTCTGCGTAACTATTTGTAATGAAAATGAAATCACTTTCAAGAAAATAATTATCCTGAGCAGACCGAGGTTGTGGTCAACCAAACTCTCGGGTACTGACCAAGAAAGTGTCTACTTTGTCACTCCGAGTCGAGTACCTCATGTCATACCAAAAACTTGTTAGCAGAGCGAGGTTTCGATCCTCGGACCTCTGGGTTATGGGCCCAGCACGCTTCAACTGCGCCACTATGCCTCATGTAAATTTAGAAAATGCAAACAAAATTAAAGCAGACATTCTAAAAACATTCTACAATATTTATTAAATGTGAATAGCAGTGAAGCAAAAATACCTAGTTAGCAAAGCGAGGTTTTGGTCCTCGGACCTCTGGGCTATGGGCCCATCACGCTCCCGCTGCACTACTCTGCGTAACTATTTTTAATGAAAATGAAATCCCTATCAAATACACAATTATCCTGAGCAGACCGAGGTTGTGATCATCCGATCTCTCGGTTACTGACCAAGAAAGGGTCTACTTTGTCACTCTGAGTCGAGTACTTCAAGTCATACCAAAAACTTATTAGCAGCAGAACGAGGTTTTGATCCTCGGCACTCTGGGTTATAGGCCCAGCAAGCTTCCACTGCGCCACCATGCCTCATGTAAATTTAGAAAAACAACAAACAAAATAAAAGCAGACATTCTAAAAACATTCTAAAATAATTATTAAATTTGAATAACAGTGAAGCAAAAATACCTCTTTAGCAGAGCGAGGTTTCGGTCCTCGGGCCTCTGGGTTATGGGCCCATCACGCTCCCACGGCACCACTCTGCGTAACTATTTGTAATGAAAATGAAATCACTTTCAAGAAAATAATTATCCTGAGCAGACCGAGGTTGTGGTCAACCAAACTCTCGGGTACTGACCAAGAAAGTGTCTACTTTGTCACTCCGAGTCGAGTACCTCATGTCATACCAAAAACTTGTTAGCAGAGCGAGGTTTCGATCCTCGGACCTCTGGGTTATGGGCCCAGCACGCTTCAACTGCGCCACTATGCCTCATGTAAATTTAGAAAATGCAAACAAAATTAAAGCAGACATTCTAAAAACATTCTACAATATTTATTAAATGTGAATAGCAGTGAAGCAAAAATACCTAGTTAGCAAAGCGAGGTTTTGGTCCTCGGACCTCTGGGCTATGGGCCCATCACGCTCCCGCTGCACTACTCTGCGTAACTATTTTTAATGAAAATGAAATCCCTATCAAATACAAAATTATCCTGAGCAGACCGAGGTTGTGATCATCCGAACTCTCGGTTACTGACCAAGAAAGGGTCTACTTTGTCACTCTGAGTCGAGTACTTCAAGTCATACCAAAAACTTTTTAGCAGCAGAACGAGGTTTTGATCCTCGGCACTCTGGGTTATAGGCCCAGCAAGCTTCCACTGCGCCACCATGCCTCATGTAAATTTAGAAAAACAACAAACAAAATAAAAGCAGACATTCTAAAAACATTCTAAAATAATTATTAAATTTGAATAACAGTGAAGCAAAAATACCTCTTTAGCAGAGCGAGGTTTCGGTCCTCGGGCCTCTGGGTTATGGGCCCATCACGCTCCCACGGCACCACTCTGCGTAACTATTTGTAATGAAAATGAAATCACTTTCAAGAAAATAATTATCCTGAGCAGACCGAGGTTGTGGTCAACCAAACTCTCGGGTACTGACCAAGAAAGTGTCTACTTTGTCACTCCGAGTCGAGTACCTCATGTCATACCAAAAACTTGTTAGCAGAGCGAGGTTTCGATCCTCGGACCTCTGGGTTATGGGCCCAGCACGCTTCAACTGCGCCACTATGCCTCATGTAAATTTAGAAAATGCAAACAAAATTAAAGCAGACATTCTAAAAACATTCTACAATATTTATTAAATGTGAATAGCAGTGAAGCAAAAATACCTAGTTAGCAAAGCGAGGTTTTGGTCCTCGGACCTCTGGGCTATGGGCCCATCACGCTCCCGCTGCACTACTCTGCGTAACTATTTTTAATGAAAATGAAATCCCTATCAAATACACAATTATCCTGAGCAGACCGAGGTTGTGATCATCCGATCTCTCGGTTACTGACCAAGAAAGGGTCTACTTTGTCACTCTGAGTCGAGTACTTCAAGTCATACCAAAAACTTATTAGCAGCAGAACGAGGTTTTGATCCTCGGCACTCTGGGTTATAGGCCCAGCAAGCTTCCACTGCGCCACCATGCCTCATGTAAATTTAGAAAAACAACAAACAAAATAAAAGCAGACATTCTAAAAACATTCTAAAATAATTATTAAATTTGAATAACAGTGAAGCAAAAATACCTCTTTAGCAGAGCGAGGTTTCGGTCCTCGGGCCTCTGGGTTATGGGCCCATCACGCTCCCACGGCACCACTCTGCGTAACTATTTGTAATGAAAATGAAATCACTTTCAAGAAAATAATTATCCTGAGCAGACCGAGGTTGTGGTCAACCAAACTCTCGGGTACTGACCAAGAAAGTGTCTACTTTGTCACTCCGAGTCGAGTACCTCATGTCATACCAAAAACTTGTTAGCAGAGCGAGGTTTCGATCCTCGGACCTCTGGGTTATGGGCCCAGCACGCTTCAACTGCGCCACTATGCCTCATGTAAATTTAGAAAATGCAAACAAAATTAAAGCAGACATTCTAAAAACATTCTACAATATTTATTAAATGTGAATAGCAGTGAAGCAAAAATACCTAGTTAGCAAAGCGAGGTTTTGGTCCTCGGACCTCTGGGCTATGGGCCCATCACGCTCCCCCTGCACTACTCTGCGTAACTATTTTTAATGAAAATGAAATCCCTATCAAATACACAATTATCCTGAGCAGACCGAGGTTGTGATCATCCGATCTCTCGGTTACTGACCAAGAAAGGGTCTACTTTGTCACTCTGAGTCGAGTACTTCAAGTCATACCAAAAACTTATTAGCAGCAGAACGAGGTTTTGATCCTCGGCACTCTGGGTTATAGGCCCAGCAAGCTTCCACTGCGCCACCATGCCTCATGTAAATTTAGAAAAACAACAAACAAAATAAAAGCAGACATTCTAAAAACATTCTAAAATAATTATTAAATTTGAATAACAGTGAAGCAAAAATACCTCTTTAGCAGAGCGAGGTTTCGGTCCTCGGGCCTCTGGGTTATGGGCCCATCACGCTCCCACGGCACCACTCTGCGTAACTATTTGTAATGAAAATGAAATCACTTTCAAGAAAATAATTATCCTGAGCAGACCGAGGTTGTGGTCAACCAAACTCTCGGGTACTGACCAAGAAAGTGTCTACTTTGTCACTCCGAGTCGAGTACCTCATGTCATACCAAAAACTTGTTAGCAGAGCGAGGTTTCGATCCTCGGACCTCTGGGTTATGGGCCCAGCACGCTTCAACTGCGCCACTATGCCTCATGTAAATTTAGAAAATGCAAACAAAATTAAAGCAGACATTCTAAAAACATTCTACAATATTTATTAAATGTGAATAGCAGTGAAGCAAAAATACCTAGTTAGCAAAGCGAGGTTTTGGTCCTCGGACCTCTGGGCTATGGGCCCATCACGCTCCCGCTGCACTACTCTGCGTAACTATTTTTAATGAAAATGAAATCCCTATCAAATACAAAATTATCCTGAGCAGACCGAGGTTGTGATCATCCGAACTCTCGGTTACTGACCAAGAAAGGGTCTACTTTGTCACTCTGAGTCGAGTACTTCAAGTCATACCAAAAACTTTTTAGCAGCAGAACGAGGTTTTGATCCTCGGCACTCTGGGTTATAGGCCCAGCAAGCTTCCACTGCGCCACCATGCCTCATGTAAATTTAGAAAAACAACAAACAAAATAAAAGCAGACATTCTAAAAACATTCTAAAATAATTATTAAATTTGAATAACAGTGAAGCAAAAATACCTCTTTAGCAGAGCGAGGTTTCGGTCCTCGGGCCTCTGGGTTATGGGCCCATCACGCTCCCACGGCACCACTCTGCGTAACTATTTGTAATGAAAATGAAATCACTTTCAAGAAAATAATTATCCTGAGCAGACCGAGGTTGTGGTCAACCAAACTCTCGGGTACTGACCAAGAAAGTGTCTACTTTGTCACTCCGAGTCGAGTACCTCATGTCATACCAAAAACTTGTTAGCAGAGCGAGGTTTCGATCCTCGGACCTCTGGGTTATGGGCCCAGCACGCTTCAACTGCGCCACTATGCCTCATGTAAATTTAGAAAATGCAAACAAAATTAAAGCAGACATTCTAAAAACATTCTACAATATTTATTAAATGTGAATAGCAGTGAAGCAAAAATACCTAGTTAGCAAAGCGAGGTTTTAGTCCTCGGACCTCTGGGCTATGGGCCCATCACGCTCCCGCTGCACTACTCTGCGTAACTATTTTTAATGAAAATGAAATCCCTATCAAATACAAAATTATCCTGAGCAGACCGAGGTTGTGATCATCCGAACTCTCGGTTACTGACCAAGAAAGGGTCTACTTTGTCACTCTGAGTCGAGTACTTCAAGTCATACCAAAAACTTATTAGCAGCAGAACGAGGTTTTGATCCTCGGCACTCTGGGTTATAGGCCCAGCAAGCTTCCACTGCGCCACCATGCCTCATGTAAATTTAGAAAAACAACAAACAAAATAAAAGCAGACATTCTAAAAACATTATAAAATAATTATTAAATTTGAATAACAGTGAAGCAAAAATACCTCTTTAGCAGAGCGAGGTTTCGGTCCTCGGGCCTCTGGGTTATGGGCCCATCACGCTCCCACGGCAGCACTCTGCGTAACTATTTGTAATGAAAATGAAATCACTTTCAAGAAAATAATTATCCTGAGCAGACCGAGGTTGTGGTCAACCAAACTCTCGGGTACTGACCAAGAAAGTGTCTACTTTGTCACTCCGAGTCGAGTACCTCATGTCATACCAAAAACTTGTTAGCAGAGCGAGGTTTCGATCCTCGGACCTCTGGGTTATGGGCCCAGCACGCTTCAACTGCGCCACTATGCCTCATGTAAATTTAGAAAATGCAAACAAAATTAAAGCAGACATTCTAAAAACATTCTACAATATTTATTAAATGTGAATAGCAGTGAAGCAAAAATACCTAGTTAGCAAAGCGAGGTTTTGGTCCTCGGACCTCTGGGCTATGGGCCCATCACGCTCCCGCTGCACTACTCTGCGTAACTATTTTTAATGAAAATGAAATCCCTATCAAATACAAAATTATCCTGAGCAGACCGAGGTTGTGATCATCCGAACTCTCGGTTACTGACCAAGAAAGGGTCTACTTTGTCACTCTGAGTCGAGTACTTCAAGTCATACCAAAAACTTTTTAGCAGCAGAACGAGGTTTTGATCCTCGGCACTCTGGGTTATAGGCCCAGCAAGCTTCCACTTCGCCACCATGCCTCATGTAAATTTAGAAAAACAACAAACAAAATAAAAGCAGACATTCTAAAAACATTCTAAAATAATTATTAAATTTGAATAACAGTGAAGCAAAAATACCTCTTTAGCAAAGCGAGGTTTCGGTCCTCGGGCCTCTGGGTTATGGGCCCATCACGCTCCCACGGCACCACTCTGCGTAACTATTTGTAATGAAAATGAAATCACTTTTAAGAAAATAATTATCCTGAGCAGACCGAGGTTGTGGTCAACCAAACTCTCGGGTACTGACCAAGAAAGTGTCTACTTTGTCCATCCGAGTCGAGTACCTCATGTCATACCAAAAACTTGTTAGCAGAGCGAGGTTTCGATCCTCGGACCTCTGGGTTATGGGCCCAGCACGCTTCAACTGCGCCACTATGCCTCATGTAAATTTAGAAAATGCAAACAAAATTAAAGCAGACATTCTAAAAACATTCTACAATATTTATTAAATGTGAATAGCAGTGAAGCAAAAATACCTAGTTAGCAAAGCGAGGTTTTAGTCCTCGGACCTCTGGGCTATGGGCCCATCACGCTCCCGCTGCACTACTCTGCGTAACTATTTTTAATGAAAATGAAATCCCTATCAAATACAAAATTATCCTGAGCAGACCGAGGTTGTGATCATCCGAACTCTCGGTTACTGACCAAGAAAGGGTCTACTTTGTCACTCTGAGTCGAGTACTTCAAGTCATACCAAAAACTTTTTAGCAGCAGAACGAGGTTTTGATCCTCGGCACTCTGGGTTATAGGCCCAGCAAGCTTCCACTGCGCCACCATGCCTCATGTAAATTTAGAAAAACAACAAACAAAATAAAAGCAGACATTCTAAAAACATTATAAAATAATTATTAAATTTGAATAACAGTGAAGCAAAAATACCTCTTTAGCAGAGCGAGGTTTCGGTCCTCGGGCCTCTGGGTTATGGGCCCATCACGCTCCCACGGCACCACTCTGCGTAACTATTTGTAATGAAAATGAAATCACTTTCAAGAAAATAATTATCCTGAGCAGACCGAGGTTGTGGTCAACCAAACTCTCGGGTACTGACCAAGAAAGTGTCTACTTTGTCACTCCGAGTCGAGTACCTCATGTCATACCAAAAACTTGTTAGCAGAGCGAGGTTTCGATCCTCGGACCTCTGGGTTATGGGCCCAGCACGCTTCAACTGCGCCACTATGCCTCATGTAAATTTAGAAAATGCAAACAAAATTAAAGCAGACATTCTAAAAACATTCTACAATATTTATTAAATGTGAATAGCAGTGAAGCAAAAATACCTAGTTAGCAAAGCGAGGTTTTGGTCCTCGGACCTCTGGGCTATGGGCCCATCACGCTCCCGCTGCACTACTCTGCGTAACTATTTTTAATGAAAATGAAATCCCTATCAAATACAAAATTATCCTGAGCAGACCGAGGTTGTGATCATCCGAACTCTCGGTTACTGACCAAGAAAGGGTCTACTTTGTCACTCTGAGTCGAGTACTTCAAGTCATACCAAAAACTTTTTAGCAGCAGAACGAGGTTTTGATCCTCGGCACTCTGGGTTATAGGCCCAGCAAGCTTCCACTGCGCCACCATGCCTCATGTAAATTTAGAAAAACAACAAACAAAATAAAAGCAGACATTCTAAAAACATTATAAAATAATTATTAAATTTGAATAACAGTGAAGCAAAAATACCTCTTTAGCAGAGCGAGGTTTCGGTCCTCGGGCCTCTGGGTTATGGGCCCATCACGCTCCCACGGCACCACTCTGCGTAACTATTTGTAATGAAAATGAAATCACTTTCAAGAAAATAATTATCCTGAGCAGACCGAGGTTGTGGTCAACCAAACTCTCGGGTACTGACCAAGAAAGTGTCTACTTTGTCACTCCGAGTCGAGTACCTCATGTCATACCAAAAACTTGTTAGCAGAGCGAGGTTTCGATCCTCGGACCTCTGGGTTATGGGCCCAGCACGCTTCAACTGCGCCACTATGCCTCATGTAAATTTAGAAAATGCAAACAAAATTAAAGCAGACATTCTAAAAACATTCTACAATATTTATTAAATGTGAATAGCAGTGAAGCAAAAATACCTAGTTAGCAAAGCGAGGTTTTAGTCCTCGGACCTCTGGGCTATGGGCCCATCACGCTCCCGCTGCACTACTCTGCGTAACTATTTTTAATGAAAATGAAATCCCTATCAAATACAAAATTATCCTGAGCAGACCGAGGTTGTGATCATCCGAACTCTCGGTTACTGACCAAGAAAGGGTCTACTTTGTCACTCTGAGTCGAGTACTTCAAGTCATACCAAAAACTTTTTAGCAGCAGAACGAGGTTTTGATCCTCGGCACTCTGGGTTATAGGCCCAGCAAGCTTCCACTGCGCCACCATGCCTCATGTAAATTTAGAAAAACAACAAACAAAATAAAAGCAGACATTCTAAAAACATTATAAAATAATTATTAAATTTGAATAACAGTGAAGCAAAAATACCTCTTTAGCAGAGCGAGGTTTCGGTCCTCGGGCCTCTGGGTTATGGGCCCATCACGCTCCCACGGCACCACTCTGCGTAACTATTTGTAATGAAAATGAAATCACTTTCAAGAAAATAATTATCCTGAGCAGACCGAGGTTGTGGTCAACCAAACTCTCGGGTACTGACCAAGAAAGTGTCTACTTTGTCACTCCGAGTCGAGTACCTCATGTCATACCAAAAACTTGTTAGCAGAGCGAGGTTTCGATCCTCGGACCTCTGGGTTATGGGCCCAGCACGCTTCAACTGCGCCACTATGCCTCATGTAAATTTAGAAAATGCAAACAAAATTAAAGCAGACATTCTAAAAACATTCTACAATATTTATTAAATGTGAATAGCAGTGAAGCAAAAATACCTAGTTAGCAAAGCGAGGTTTTGGTCCTCGGACCTCTGGGCTATGGGCCCATCACGCTCCCGCTGCACTACTCTGCGTAACTATTTTTAATGAAAATGAAATCCCTATCAAATACAAAATTATCCTGAGCAGACCGAGGTTGTGATCATCCGAACTCTCGGTTACTGACCAAGAAAGGGTCTACTTTGTCACTCTGAGTCGAGTACTTCAAGTCATACCAAAAACTTTTTAGCAGCAGAACGAGGTTTTGATCCTCGGCACTCTGGGTTATAGGCCCAGCAAGCTTCCACTGCGCCACCATGCCTCATGTAAATTTAGAAAAACAACAAACAAAATAAAAGCAGACATTCTAAAAACATTATAAAATAATTATTAAATTTGAATAACAGTGAAGCAAAAATACCTCTTTAGCAGAGCGAGGTTTCGGTCCTCGGGCCTCTGGGTTATGGGCCCATCACGCTCCCACGGCACCACTCTGCGTAACTATTTGTAATGAAAATGAAATCACTTTCAAGAAAATAATTATCCTGAGCAGACCGAGGTTGTGGTCAACCAAACTCTCGGGTACTGACCAAGAAAGTGTCTACTTTGTCACTCCGAGTCGAGTACCTCATGTCATACCAAAAACTTGTTAGCAGAGCGAGGTTTCGATCCTCGGACCTCTGGGTTATGGGCCCAGCACGCTTCAACTGCGCCACTATGCCTCATGTAAATTTAGAAAATGCAAACAAAATTAAAGCAGACATTCTAAAAACATTCTACAATATTTATTAAATGTGAATAGCAGTGAAGCAAAAATACCTAGTTAGCAAAGCGAGGTTTTGGTCCTCGGACCTCTGGGCTATGGGCCCATCACGCTCCCGCTGCACTACTCTGCGTAACTATTTTTAATGAAAATGAAATCCCTATCAAATACAAAATTATCCTGAGCAGACCGAGGTTGTGATCATCCGAACTCTCGGTTACTGACCAAGAAAGGGTCTACTTTGTCACTCTGAGTCGAGTACTTCAAGTCATACCAAAAACTTTTTAGCAGCAGAACGAGGTTTTGATCCTCGGCACTCTGGGTTATAGGCCCAGCAAGCTTCCACTTCGCCACCATGCCTCATGTAAATTTAGAAAAACAACAAACAAAATAAAAGCAGACATTCTAAAAACATTCTAAAATAATTATTAAATTTGAATAACAGTGAAGCAAAAATACCTCTTTAGCAAAGCGAGGTTTCGGTCCTCGGGCCTCTGGGTTATGGGCCCATCACGCTCCCACGGCACCACTCTGCGTAACTATTTGTAATGAAAATGAAATCACTTTTAAGAAAATAATTATCCTGAGCAGACCGAGGTTGTGGTCAACCAAACTCTCGGGTACTGACCAAGAAAGTGTCTACTTTGTCCATCCGAGTCGAGTACCTCATGTCATACCAAAAACTTGTTAGCAGAGCGAGGTTTCGATCCTCGGACCTCTGGGTTATGGGCCCAGCACGCTTCAACTGCGCCACTATGCCTCATGTAAATTTAGAAAATGCAAACAAAATTAAAGCAGACATTCTAAAAACATTCTACAATATTTATTAAATGTGAATAGCAGTGAAGCAAAAATACCTAGTTAGCAAAGCGAGGTTTTAGTCCTCGGACCTCTGGGCTATGGGCCCATCACGCTCCCGCTGCACTACTCTGCGTAACTATTTTTAATGAAAATGAAATCCCTATCAAATACAAAATTATCCTGAGCAGACCGAGGTTGTGATCATCCGAACTCTCGGTTACTGACCAAGAAAGGGTCTACTTTGTCACTCTGAGTCGAGTACTTCAAGTCATACCAAAAACTTTTTAGCAGCAGAACGAGGTTTTGATCCTCGGCACTCTGGGTTATAGGCCCAGCAAGCTTCCACTGCGCCACCATGCCTCATGTAAATTTAGAAAAACAACAAACAAAATAAAAGCAGACATTCTAAAAACATTATAAAATAATTATTAAATTTGAATAACAGTGAAGCAAAAATACCTCTTTAGCAGAGCGAGGTTTCGGTCCTCGGGCCTCTGGGTTATGGGCCCATCACGCTCCCACGGCACCACTCTGCGTAACTATTTGTAATGAAAATGAAATCACTTTCAAGAAAATAATTATCCTGAGCAGACTGAGGTTGTGGTCAACCAAACTCTCGGGTACTGACCAAGAAAGTGTCTACTTTGTCACTCCGAGTCGAGTACCTCATGTCATACCAAAAACTTGTTAGCAGAGCGAGGTTTCGATCCTCGGACCTCTGGGTTATGGGCCCAGCACGCTTCAACTGCGCCACTATGCCTCATGTAAATTTAGAAAATGCAAACAAAATTAAAGCAGACATTCTAAAAACATTCTACAATATTTATTAAATGTGAATAGCAGTGAAGCAAAAATACCTAGTTAGCAAAGCGAGGTTTTGGTCCTCGGACCTCTGGGCTATGGGCCCATCACGCTCCCGCTGCACTACTCTGCGTAACTATTTTTAATGAAAATGAAATCCCTATCAAATACAAAATTATCCTGAGCAGACCGAGGTTGTGATCATCCGAACTCTCGGTTACTGACCAAGAAAGGGTCTACTTTGTCACTCTGAGTCGAGTACTTCAAGTCATACCAAAAACTTATTAGCAGCAGAACGAGGTTTTGATCCTCGGCACTCTGGGTTATAGGGCCAGCAAGCTTCCACTGCGCCACCATGCCTCATGTAAATTTAGAAAAACAACAAACAAAATAAAAGCAGACATTCTAAAAACATTCTAAAATAATTATTAAATTTGAATAACAGTGAAGCAAAAATACCTCTTTAGCAGAGCGAGGTTTCGGTCCTCGGGCCTCTGGGTTATGGGCCCATCACGCTCCCACGGCACCACTCTGCGTAACTATTTGTAATGAAAATGAAATCACTTTCAAGAAAATAATTATCCTGAGCAGACCGAGGTTGTGGTCAACAAAACTCTCGGGTACTGACCAAGAAAGTGTCTACTTTGTCACTCCGAGTCGAGTACCTCATGTCATACCAAAAACTTGTTAGCAGAGCGAGGTTTCGATCCTCGGACCTCTGGGTTATGGGCCCAGCACGCTTCAACTGCGCCACTATGCCTCATGTAAATTTAGAACATGCAAACAAAATTAAAGCAGACATTCTAAAAACATTCTACAATATTTATTAAATGTGAATAGCAGTGAAGCAAAAATACCTAGTTAGCAAAGCGAGGTTTTGGTCCTCGGACCTCTGGGCTATGGGCCCATCACGCTCCCGCTGCACTACTCTGCGTAACTATTTTTAATGAAAATGAAATCCCTATCAAATACAAAATTATCCTGAGCAGACCGAGGTTGTGATCATCCGAACTCTCGGTTACTGACCAAGAAAGGGTCTACTTTGTCACTCTGAGTCGAGTACTTCAAGTCATACCAAAAACTTATTAGCAGCAGAACGAGGTTTTGATCCTCGGCACTCTGGGTTATAGGCCCAGCAAGCTTCCACTGCGCCACCATGCCTCATGTAAATTTAGAAAAACAACAAACAAAATAAAAGCAGACATTCTAAAAACATTCTAAAATATAATTATTAAATTTGAATAACAGTGAAGCAAAAATATCTCTTTAGCAGAGCGAGGTTTCGGTCCTCGGGCCTCTGGGTTATGGGCCCATCACGCTCCCACGGCACCACTCTGCGTAACTATTTGTAATGAAAATGAAATCACTTTCAAGAAAATAATTATCCTGAGCAGACCGAGGTTGTGGTCAACCAAACTCTCGGGTACTGACCAAGAAAGTGTCTACTTTGTCACTCCGAGTCGAGTACCTCATGTCATACCAAAAACTTGTTAGCAGAGCGAGGTTTCGATCCTCGGACCTCTGGGTTATGGGCCCAGCACGCTTCAACTGCGCCACTATGCCTCATGTAAATTTAGAAAATGCAAACAAAATTAAAGCAGACATTCTAAAAACATTCTACAATATTTATTAAATGTGAATAGCAGTGAAACAAAAATACCTAGTTAGCAAAGCGAGGTTTTGGTCCTCGGACCTCTGGGCTATGGGCCCATCACGCTCCCGCTGCACTACTCTGCGTAACTATTTTTAATGAAAATGAAATCCCTATCAAATACAAAATTATCCTGAGCAGACCGAGGTTGTGATCATCCGAACTCTCGGTTACTGACCAAGAAAGGGTCTACTTTGTCACTCTGAGTCGAGTACTTCAAGTCATACCAAAAACTTATTAGCAGCAGAACGAGGTTTTGATCCTCGGCACTCTGGGTTATAGGCCCAGCAAGCTTCCACTGCGCCACCATGCCTCATGTAAATTTAGAAAAACAACAAACAAAATAAAAGCAGACATTCTAAAAACATTCTAAAATAATTATTAAATTTGAATAACAGTGAAGCAAAAATACCTCTTTAGCAAAGCGAGGTTTTGGTCCTCGGACCTCTGGGCTATGGGCCCATCACGCTCCCGCTGCACTACTCTGCGTAACTATTTTTAATGAAAATGAAATCCCTATCAAATACAAAATTATCCTGAGCAGACCGAGGTTGTGATCATCCGAACTCTCGGTTACTGACCAAGAAAGGGTCTACTTTGTCACTCTGAGTCGAGTACTTCAAGTCATACCAAAAACTTATTAGCAGCAGAACGAGGTTTTGATCCTCGGCACTCTGGGTTATAGGCCCAGCAAGCTTCCACTGCGCCACCATGCCTCATGTAAATTTAGAAAAACAACAAACAAAATAAAAGCAGACATTCTAAAAACATTCTAAAATAATTATTAAATTTGAATAACAGTGAAGCAAAAATACCTCTTTAGCAGAGCGAGGTTTCGGTCCTCGGGCCTCTGGGTTATGGGCCCATCACGCTCCCACGGCACCACTCTGCGTAACTATTTGTAATGAAAATGAAATCACTTTCAAGAAAATAATTATCCTGAGCAGACCGAGGTTGTGGTCAACCAAACTCTCGGGTACTGACCAAGAAAGTGTCTACTTTGTCACTCCGAGTCGAGTACCTCATGTCATACCAAAAACTTGTTAGCAGAGCGAGGTTTCGATCCTCGGACCTCTGGGTTATGGGCCCAGCACGCTTCAACTGCGCCACTATGCCTCATGTAAATTTAGAAAATGCAAACAAAATTAAAGCAGACATTCTAAAAACATTCTACAATATTTATTAAATGTGAATAGCAGTGAAGCAAAAATACCTAGTTAGCAAAGCGAGGTTTTGGTCCTCGGACCTCTGGGCTATGGGCCCATCACGCTCCCGCTGCACTACTCTGCGTAACTATTTTTAATGAAAATGAAATCCCTATCAAATACAAAATTATCCTGAGCAGACCGAGGTTGTGATCATCCGAACTCTCGGTTACTGACCAAGAAAGGGTCTACTTTGTCACTCTGAGTCGAGTACTTCAAGTCATACCAAAAACTTTTTAGCAGCAGAACGAGGTTTTGATCCTCGGCACTCTGGGTTATAGGCCCAGCAAGCTTCCACTGCGCCACCATGCCTCATGTAAATTTAGAAAAACAACAAACAAAATAAAAGCAGACATTCTAAAAACATTCTAAAATAATTATTAAATTTGAATAACAGTGAAGCAAAAATACCTCTTTAGCAGAGCGAGGTTTCGGTCCTCGGGCCTCTGGGTTATGGGCCCATCACGCTCCCACGGCACCACTCTGCGTAACTATTTGTAATGAAAATGAAATCACTTTCAAGAAAATAATTATCCTGAGCAGACCGAGGTTGTGGTCAACCAAACTCTCGGGTACTGACCAAGAAAGTGTCTACTTTGTCACTCCGAGTCGAGTACCTCATGTCATACCAAAAACTTGTTAGCAGAGCGAGGTTTCGATCCTCGGACCTCTGGGTTTATGGGCCCAGCACGCTTCAACTGCGCCACTATGCCTCATGTAAATTTAGAAAATGCAAACAAAATTAAAGCAGACATTCTAAAAACATTCTACAATATTTATTAAATGTGAATAGCAGTGAAGCAAAAATACCTAGTTAGCAAAGCGAGGTTTTAGTCCTCGGACCTCTGGGCTATGGGCCCATCACGCTCCCGCTGCACTACTCTGCGTAACTATTTTTAATGAAAATGAAATCCCTATCAAATACAAAATTATCCTGAGCAGACCGAGGTTGTGATCATCCGAACTCTCGGTTACTGACCAAGAAAGGGTCTACTTTGTCACTCTGAGTCGAGTACTTCAAGTCATACCAAAAACTTATTAGCAGCAGAACGAGGTTTTGATCCTCGGCACTCTGGGTTATAGGCCCAGCAAGCTTCCACTGCGCCACCATGCCTCATGTAAATTTAGAAAAACAACAAACAAAATAAAAGCAGACATTCTAAAAACATTATAAAATAATTATTAAATTTGAATAACAGTGAAGCAAAAATACCTCTTTAGCAGAGCGAGGTTTCGGTCCTCGGGCCTCTGGGTTATGGGCCCATCACGCTCCCACGGCAGCACTCTGCGTAACTATTTGTAATGAAAATGAAATCACTTTCAAGAAAATAATTATCCTGAGCAGACCGAGGTTGTGGTCAACCAAACTCTCGGGTACTGACCAAGAAAGTGTCTACTTTGTCACTCCGAGTCGAGTACCTCATGTCATACCAAAAACTTGTTAGCAGAGCGAGGTTTCGATCCTCGGACCTCTGGGTTATGGGCCCAGCACGCTTCAACTGCGCCACTATGCCTCATGTAAATTTAGAAAATGCAAACAAAATTAAAGCAGACATTCTAAAAACATTCTACAATATTTATTAAATGTGAATAGCAGTGAAGCAAAAATACCTAGTTAGCAAAGCGAGGTTTTGGTCCTCGGACCTCTGGGCTATGGGCCCATCACGCTCCCGCTGCACTACTCTGCGTAACTATTTTTAATGAAAATAAAATCCCTATCAAATACAAAATTATCCTGAGCAGACCGAGGTTGTGATCATCCGAACTCTCGGTTACTGACCAAGAAAGGGTCTACTTTGTCACTCTGAGTCGAGTACTTCAAGTCATACCAAAAACTTTTTAGCAGCAGAACGAGGTTTTGATCCTCGGCACTCTGGGTTATAGGCCCAGCAAGCTTCCACTGCGCCACCATGCCTCATGTAAATTTAGAAAAACAACAAACAAAATAAAAGCAGACATTCTAAAAACATTCTAAAATCATTATTAAATTTGAATAACAGTGAAGCAAAAATACCTCTTTAGCAAAGCGAGGTTTCGGTCCTCGGGCCTCTGGGTTATGGGCCCATCACGCTCCCACGGCACCACTCTGCGTAACTATTTGTAATGAAAATGAAATCACTTTTAAGAAAATAATTATCCTGAGCAGACCGAGGTTGTGGTCAACCAAACTCTCGGGTACTGACCAAGAAAGTGTCTACTTTGTCCATCCGAGTCGAGTATCTCATGTCATACCAAAAACTTGTTAGCAGAGCGAGGTTTCGATCCTCGGACCTCTGGGTTATGGGCCCAGCACGCTTCAACTGCGCCACTATGCCTCATGTAAATTTAGAAAATGCAAACAAAATTAAAGCAGACATTCTAAAAATATTCTACAATATTTATTAAATGTGAATAGCAGTGAAGCAAAAATACCTAGTTAGCAAAGCGAGGTTTTAGTCCTCGGACCTCTGGGCTATGGGCCCATCACGCTCCCGCTGCACTACTCTGCGTAACTATTTTTAATGAAAATGAAATCCCTATCAAATACAAAATTATCCTGAGCAGACCGAGGTTGTGATCATCCGAACTCTCGGTTACTGACCAAGAAAGGGTCTACTTTGTCACTCTGAGTCGAGTACTTCAAGTCATACCAAAAACTTTTTAGCAGCAGAACGAGGTTTTGATCCTCGGCACTCTGGGTTATAGGCCCAGCAAGCTTCCACTGCGCCACCATGCCTCATGTAAATTTAGAAAAACAACAAACAAAATAAAAGCAGACATTCTAAAAACATTATAAAATAATTATTAAATTTGAATAACAGTGAAGCAAAAATACCTCTTTAGCAGAGCGAGGTTTCGGTCCTCGGGCCTCTGGGTTATGGGCCCATCACGCTCCCACGGCACCACTCTGCGTAACTATTTGTAATGAAAATGAAATCACTTTCAAGAAAATAATTATCCTGAGCAGACCGAGGTTGTGGTCAACCAAACTCTCGGGTACTGACCAAGAAAGTGTCTACTTTGTCACTCCGAGTCGAGTACCTCATGTCATACCAAAAACTTGTTAGCAGAGCGAGGTTTCGATCCTCGGACCTCTGGGTTATGGGCCCAGCACGCTTCAACTGCGCCACTATGCCTCATGTAAATTTAGAAAATGCAAACAAAATTAAAGCAGACATTCTAAAAACATTCTACAATATTTATTAAATGTGAATAGCAGTGAAGCAAAAATACCTAGTTAGCAAAGCGAGGTTTTGGTCCTCGGACCTCTGGGCTATGGGCCCATCACGCTCCCGCTGCACTACTCTGCGTAACTATTTTTAATGAAAATGAAATCCCTATCAAATACAAAATTATCCTGAGCAGACCGAGGTTGTGATCATCCGAACTCTCGGTTACTGACCAAGAAAGGGTCTACTTTGTCACTCTGAGTCGAGTACTTCAAGTCATACCAAAAACTTATTAGCAGCAGAACGAGGTTTTGATCCTCGGCACTCTGGGTTATAGGCCCAGCAAGCTTCCACTGCGCCACCATGCCTCATGTAAATTTAGAAAAACAACAAACAAAATAAAAGCAAACATTCTAAAAACATTCTAAAATAATTATTAAATTTGAATAACAGTGAAGCAAAAATACCTCTTTAGCAGAGCGAGGTTTCGGTCCTCGGGCCTCTGGGTTATGGGCCCATCACGCTCCCACGGCACCACTCTGCGTAACTATTTGTAATGAAAATGAAATAACTTTCAAGAAAATAATTATCCTGAGCAGACCGAGGTTGTGGTCAACCAAACTCTCGGGTACTGACCAAGAAAGTGTCTACTTTGTCACTCCGAGTCGAGTACCTCATGTCATACCAAAAACTTGTTAGCAGAGCGAGGTTTCGATCCTCGGACCTCTGGATTATGGGCCCAGCACGCTTCAACTGCGCCACTATGCCTCATGTAAATTTAGAAAATGCAAACAAAATTAAAGCAGACATTCTAAAAACATTCTACAATATTTATTAAATGTGAATAGCAGTGAAGCAAAAATACCTAGTTAGCAAAGCGAGGTTTTGGTCCTCGGACCTCTGGGCTATGGGCCCATCACGCTCCCGCTGCACTACTCTGCGTAACTATTTTTAATGAAAATGAAATCCCTATCAAATACAAAATTATCCTGAGCAGACCGAGGTTGTGATCATCCGAACTCTCGGTTACTGACCAAGAAAGGGTCTACTTTGTCACTCTGAGTCGAGTACTTCAAGTCATACCAAAAACTTATTAGCAGCAGAACGAGGTTTTGATCCTCGGCACTCTGGGTTATAGGGCCAGCAAGCTTCCACTGCGCCACCATGCCTCATGTAAATTTAGAAAAACATCAAACAAAATAAAAGCAGACATTCTAAAAACATTCTAAAATAATTATTAAATTTGAATAACAGTGAAGCAAAAATACCTCTTTAGCAGAGCGAGGTTTCGGTCCTCGGGCCTCTGGGTTATGGGCCCATCACGCTCCCACGGCACCACTCTGCGTAACTATTTGTAATGAAAATGAAATCACTTTCAAGAAAATAATTATCCTGAGCAGACCGAGGTTGTGGTCAACCAAACTCTCGGGTACTGACCAAGAAAGTGTCTACTTTGTCACTCCGAGTCGAGTACCTCATGTCATACCAAAAACTTGTTAGCAGAGCGAGGTTTCGATCCTCGGACCTCTGGGTTATGGGCCCAGCACGCTTCAACTGCGCCACTATGCCTCATGTAAATTTAGAACATGCAAACAAAATTAAAGCAGACATTCTAAAAACATTCTACAATATTTATTAAATGTGAATAGCAGTGAAGCAAAAATACCTAGTTAGCAAAGCGAGGTTTTGGTCCTCGGACCTCTGGGCTATGGGCCCATCACGCTCCCGCTGCACTACTCTGCGTAACTATTTTTAATGAAAATGAAATCCCTATCAAATACAAAATTATCCTGAGCAGACCGAGGTTGTGATCATCCGAACTCTCGGTTACTGACCAAGAAAGGGTCTACTTTGTCACTCTGAGTCGAGTACTTCAAGTCATACCAAAAACTTATTAGCAGCAGAACGAGGTTTTGATCCTCGGCACTCTGGGTTATAGGCCCAGCAAGCTTCCACTGCGCCACCATGCCTCATGTAAATTTAGAAAAACAACAAACAAAATAAAAGCAGACATTCTAAAAACATTCTAAAATAATTATTAAATTTGAATAACAGTGAAGCAAAAATATCTCTTTAGCAGAGCGAGGTTTCGGTCCTCGGGCCTCTGGGTTATGGGCCCATCACGCTCCCACGGCACCACTCTGCGTAACTATTTGTAATGAAAATGAAATCACTTTCAAGAAAATAATTATCCTGAGCAGACCGAGGTTGTGGTCAACCAAACTCTCGGGTACTGACCAAGAAAGTGTCTACTTTGTCACTCCGAGTCGAGTACCTCATGTCATACCAAAAACTTGTTAGCAGAGCGAGGTTTCGATCCTCGGACCTCTGGGTTATGGGCCCAGCACGCTTCAACTGCGCCACTATGCCTCATGTAAATTTAGAAAATGCAAACAAAATTAAAGCAGACATTCTAAAAACATTCTACAATATTTATTAAATGTGAATAGCAGTGAAACAAAAATACCTAGTTAGCAAAGCGAGGTTTTGGTCCTCAGACCTCTGGGCTATGGGCCCATCACGCTCCCGCTGCACTACTCTGCGTAACTATTTTTAATGAAAATGAAATCCCTATCAAATACAAAATTATCCTGAGCAGACCGAGGTTGTGATCATCCGAACTCTCGGTTACTGACCAAGAAAGGGTCTACTTTGTCACTCTGAGTCGAGTACTTCAAGTCATACCAAAAACTTATTAGCAGCAGAACGAGGTTTTGATCCTCGGCACTCTGGGTTATAGGCCCAGCAAGCTTCCACTGCGCCACCATGCCTCATGTAAATTTAGAAAAACAACAAACAAAATAAAAGCAGACATTCTAAAAACATTCTAAAATAATTATTAAATTTGAATAACAGTGAAGCAAAAATACCTCTTTAGCAGAGCGAGGTTTCGGTCCTCGGGCCTCTGGGTTATGGGCCCATCACGCTCCCACGGCACAACTCTGCGTAACTATTTGTAATGAAAATGAAATCACTTTCAAGAAAATAATTATCCTGAGCAGACCGAGGTTGTGGTCAACCAAACTCTCGGGTACTGACCAAGAAAGTGTCTACTTTGTCACTCCGAGTCGAGTACCTCATGTCATACCAAAAACTTGTTAGCAGAGCGAGGTTTCGATCCTCGGACCTCTGGGTTATGGGCCCAGCACGCTTCAACTGCGCCACTATGCCTCATGTAAATTTAGAAAATGCAAACAAAATTCAAGCAGACATTCTAAAAACATTCTACAATATTTATTAAATGTGAATAGCAGTGAAGCAAAAATACCTAGTTAGCAAAGCGAGGTTTTGGTCCTCGGACCTCTGGGCTATGGGCCCATCATGCTCCCGCTGCACTACTCTGCGTAACTATTTTTAATGAAAATGAAATCCCTATCAAATACAAAATTATCCTGAGCAGACCGAGGTTGTGATCATCCGAACTCTCGGTTACTGACCAAGAAAGGGTCTACTTTGTCACTCTGAGTCGAGTACTTCAAGTCATACCAAAAACTTATTAGCAGCAGAACGAGGTTTTGATCCTCGGCACTCTGGGTTATAGGCCCAGCAAGCTTCCACTGCGCCACCATGCCTCATGTAAATTTAGAAAAACAACAAACAAAATAAAAGCAGACATTCTAAAAACATTCTAAAATAATTATTAAATTTGAATAACAGTGAAGCAAAAATACCTCTTTAGCAGAGCGAGGTTTCGGTCCTCGGGCCTCTGGGTTATGGGCCCATCACGCTCCCACGGCACCACTCTGCGTAACTATTTGTAATGAAAATGAAATCACTTTCAAGAAAATAATTATCCTGAGCAGACCGAGGTTGTGGTCAACCAAACTCTCGGGTACTGACCAAGAAAGTGTCTACTTTGTCACTCCGAGTCGAGTACCTCATGTCATACCAAAAACTTGTTAGCAGAGCGAGGTTTCGATCCTCGGACCTCTGGGTTATGGGCCCAGCACGCTTCAACTGCGCCACTATGCCTCATGTAAATTTAGAAAATGCAAACAAAATTAAAGCAGACATTCTAAAAACATTCTACAATATTTATTAAATGTGAATAGCAGTGAAGCAAAAATACCTAGTTAGCAAAGCGAGGTTTTGGTCCTCGGACCTCTGGGCTATGGGCCCATCACGCTCCCGCTGCACTACTCTGCGCAACTATTTTTAATGAAAATGAAATCCCTATCAAATACAAAATTATCCTGAGCAGACCGAGGTTGTGATCATCCGAACTCTCGGTTACTGACCAAGAAAGGGTCTACTTTGTCACTCTGAGTCGAGTACTTCAAGTCATACCAAAAACTTATTAGCAGCAGAACGAGGTTTTGATCCTCGGCACTCTGGGTTATAGGCCCAGCAAGCTTCCACTGCGCCACCATGCCTCATGTAAATTTAGAAAAACAACAAACAAAATAAAAGCAGACATTCTAAAAACATTCTAAAATAATTATTAAATTTGAATAACAGTGAAGCAAAAATACCTCTTTAGCAGAGCGAGGTTTCGGTCCTCGGGCCTCTGGGTTATGGGCCCTTCACGCTCCCACGGCACCACTCTGCGTAACTATTTGTAATGAAAATGAAATCACTTTCAAGAAAATAATTATCCTGAGCAGACCGAGGTTGTGGTCAACCAAACTCTCGGGTACTGACCAAGAAAGTGTCTACTTTGTCACTCCGAGTCGAGTACCTCATGTCATACCAAAAACTTGTTAGCAGAGCGAGGTTTCGATCCTCGGACCTCTGGGTTATGGGCCCAGCACGCTTCAACGGCGCCACTATGCCTCATGTAAATTTAGAAAATGCAAACAAAATTAAAGCAGACATTCTAAAAACATTCTACAATATTTATTAAATGTGAATAGCAGTGAAGCAAAAATACCTAGTTAGCAAAGCGAGGTTTTGGTCCTCGGACCTCTGGGCTATGGGCCCATCATGCTCCCGCTGCACTACTCTGCGTAACTATTTTTAATGAAAATGAAATCCCTATCAAATACAAAATTATCCTGAGCAGACCGAGGTTGTGATCATCCGAACTCTCGGTTACTGACCAAGAAAGGGTCTACTTTGTCACTCTGAGTCGAGTACTTCAAGTCATACCAAAAACTTATTAGCAGCAGAACGAGGTTTTGATCCTCGGCACTCTGGGTTATAGGGCCAGCAAGCTTCCACTGCGCCACCATGCCTCATGTAAATTTAGAAAAACATCAAACAAAATAAAAGCAGACATTCTAAAAACATTCTAAAATAATTATTAAATTTGAATAACAGTGAAGCAAAAATACCTCTTTAGCAGAGCGAGGTTTCGGTCCTCGGGCCTCTGGGTTATGGGCCCATCACGCTCCCACGGCACCACTCTGCGTAACTATTTGTAATGAAAATGAAATCACTTTCAAGAAAATAATTATCCTGAGCAGACCGAGGTTGTGGTCAACCAAACTCTCGGGTACTGACCAAGAAAGTGTCTACTTTGTCACTCCGAGTCGAGTACCTCATGTCATACCAAAAACTTGTTAGCAGAGCGAGGTTTCGATCCTCGGACCTCTGGGTTATGGGCCCAGCACGCTTCAACTGCGCCACTATGCCTCATGTAAATTTAGAACATGCAAACAAAATTAAAGCAGACATTCTAAAAACATTCTACAATATTTATTAAATGTGAATAGCAGTGAAGCAAAAATACCTAGTTAGCAAAGCGAGGTTTTGGTCCTCGGACCTCTGGGCTATGGGCCCATCACGCTCCCGCTGCACTACTCTGCGTAACTATTTTTAATGAAAATGAAATCCCTATCAAATACAAAATTATCCTGAGCAGACCGAGGTTGTGATCATCCGAACTCTCGGTTACTGACCAAGAAAGGGTCTACTTTGTCACTCTGAGTCGAGTACTTCAAGTCATACCAAAAACTTATTAGCAGCAGAACGAGGTTTTGATCCTCGGCACTCTGGGTTATAGGCCCAGCAAGCTTCCACTGCGCCACCATGCCTCATGTAAATTTAGAAAAACAACAAACAAAATAAAAGCAGACATTCTAAAAACATTCTAAAATAATTATTAAATTTGAATAACAGTGAAGCAAAAATATCTCTTTAGCAGAGCGAGGTTTCGGTCCTCGGGCCTCTGGGTTATGGGCCCATCACGCTCCCACGGCACCACTCTGCGTAACTATTTGTAATGAAAATGAAATCACTTTCAAGAAAATAATTATCCTGAGCAGACCGAGGTTGTGGTCAACCAAACTCTCGGGTACTGACCAAGAAAGTGTCTACTTTGTCACTCCGAGTCGAGTACCTCATGTCATACCAAAAACTTGTTAGCAGAGCGAGGTTTCGATCCTCGGACCTCTGGGTTATGGGCCCAGCACGCTTCAACTGCGCCACTATGCCTCATGTAAATTTAGAAAATGCAAACAAAATTAAAGCAGACATTCTAAAAACATTCTACAATATTTATTAAATGTGAATAGCAGTGAAACAAAAATACCTAGTTAGCAAAGCGAGGTTTTGGTCCTCAGACCTCTGGGCTATGGGCCCATCACGCTCCCGCTGCACTACTCTGCGTAACTATTTTTAATGAAAATGAAATCCCTATCAAATACAAAATTATCCTGAGCAGACCGAGGTTGTGATCATCCGAACTCTCGGTTACTGACCAAGAAAGGGTCTACTTTGTCACTCTGAGTCGAGTACTTCAAGTCATACCAAAAACTTATTAGCAGCAGAACGAGGTTTTGATCCTCGGCACTCTGGGTTATAGGCCCAGCAAGCTTCCACTGCGCCACCATGCCTCATGTAAATTTAGAAAAACAACAAACAAAATAAAAGCAGACATTCTAAAAACATTCTAAAATAATTATTAAATTTGAATAACAGTGAAGCAAAAATACCTCTTTAGCAGAGCGAGGTTTCGGTCCTCGGGCCTCTGGGTTATGGGCCCATCACGCTCCCACGGCACAACTCTGCGTAACTATTTGTAATGAAAATGAAATCACTTTCAAGAAAATAATTATCCTGAGCAGACCGAGGTTGTGGTCAACCAAACTCTCGGGTACTGACCAAGAAAGTGTCTACTTTGTCACTCCGAGTCGAGTACCTCATGTCATACCAAAAACTTGTTAGCAGAGCGAGGTTTCGATCCTCGGACCTCTGGGTTATGGGCCCAGCACGCTTCAACTGCGCCACTATGCCTCATGTAAATTTAGAAAATGCAAACAAAATTCAAGCAGACATTCTAAAAACATTCTACAATATTTATTAAATGTGAATAGCAGTGAAGCAAAAATACCTAGTTAGCAAAGCGAGGTTTTGGTCCTCGGACCTCTGGGCTATGGGCCCATCATGCTCCCGCTGCACTACTCTGCGTAACTATTTTTAATGAAAATGAAATCCCTATCAAATACAAAATTATCCTGAGCAGACCGAGGTTGTGATCATCCGAACTCTCGGTTACTGACCAAGAAAGGGTCTACTTTGTCACTCTGAGTCGAGTACTTCAAGTCATACCAAAAACTTATTAGCAGCAGAACGAGGTTTTGATCCTCGGCACTCTGGGTTATAGGCCCAGCAAGCTTCCACTGCGCCACCATGCCTCATGTAAATTTAGAAAAACAACAAACAAAATAAAAGCAGACATTCTAAAAACATTCTAAAATAATTATTAAATTTGAATAACAGTGAAGCAAAAATACCTCTTTAGCAGAGCGAGGTTTCGGTCCTCGGGCCTCTGGGTTATGGGCCCATCACGCTCCCACGGCACCACTCTGCGTAACTATTTGTAATGAAAATGAAATCACTTTCAAGAAAATAATTATCCTGAGCAGACCGAGGTTGTGGTCAACCAAACTCTCGGGTACTGACCAAGAAAGTGTCTACTTTGTCACTCCGAGTCGAGTACCTCATGTCATACCAAAAACTTGTTAGCAGAGCGAGGTTTCGATCCTCGGACCTCTGGGTTATGGGCCCAGCACGCTTCAACTGCGCCACTATGCCTCATGTAAATTTAGAAAATGCAAACAAAATTAAAGCAGACATTCTAAAAACATTCTACAATATTTATTAAATGTGAATAGCAGTGAAGCAAAAATACCTAGTTAGCAAAGCGAGGTTTTGGTCCTCGGACCTCTGGGCTATGGGCCCATCACGCTCCCGCTGCACTACTCTGCGCAACTATTTTTAATGAAAATGAAATCCCTATCAAATACAAAATTATCCTGAGCAGACCGAGGTTGTGATCATCCGAACTCTCGGTTACTGACCAAGAAAGGGTCTACTTTGTCACTCTGAGTCGAGTACTTCAAGTCATACCAAAAACTTATTAGCAGCAGAACGAGGTTTTGATCCTCGGCACTCTGGGTTATAGGCCCAGCAAGCTTCCACTGCGCCACCATGCCTCATGTAAATTTAGAAAAACAACAAACAAAATAAAAGCAGACATTCTAAAAACATTCTAAAATAATTATTAAATTTGAATAACAGTGAAGCAAAAATACCTCTTTAGCAGAGCGAGGTTTCGGTCCTCGGGCCTCTGGGTTATGGGCCCTTCACGCTCCCACGGCACCACTCTGCGTAACTATTTGTAATGAAAATGAAATCACTTTCAAGAAAATAATTATCCTGAGCAGACCGAGGTTGTGGTCAACCAAACTCTCGGGTACTGACCAAGAAAGTGTCTACTTTGTCACTCCGAGTCGAGTACCTCATGTCATACCAAAAACTTGTTAGCAGAGCGAGGTTTCGATCCTCGGACCTCTGGGTTATGGGCCCAGCACGCTTCAACGGCGCCACTATGCCTCATGTAAATTTAGAAAATGCAAACAAAATTAAAGCAGACATTCTAAAAACATTCTACAATATTTATTAAATGTGAATAGCAGTGAAGCAAAAATACCTAGTTAGCAAAGCGAGGTTTTGGTCCTCGGACCTCTGGGCTATGGGCCCATCATGCTCCCGCTGCACTACTCTGCGTAACTATTTTTAATGAAAATGAAATCCCTATCAAATACAAAATTATCCTGAGCAGACCGAGGTTGTGATCATCCGAACTCTCGGTTACTGACCAAGAAAGGGTCTACTTTGTCACTCTGAGTCGAGTACTTCAAGTCATACCAAAAACTTATTAGCAGCAGAACGAGGTTTTGATCCTCGGCACTCTGGGTTATAGGCCCAGCAAGCTTCCACTGCGCCACCATGCCTCATGTAAATTTAGAAAAACAACAAACAAAATAAAAGCAGACATTCTAAAAACATTCTAAAATAATTATTAAATTTGAATAACAGTGAAGCAAAAATACCTCTTTAGCAGAGCGAGGTTTCGGTCCTCGGGCCTCTGGGTTATGGGCCCATCACGCTCCCACGGCACCACTCTGCGTAACTATTTGTAATGAAAATGAAATCACTTTCAAGAAAATAATTATCCTGAGCAGACCGAGGTTGTGGTCAACCAAACTCTCGGGTACTGACCAAGAAAGTGTCTACTTTGTCACTCCGAGTCGAGTACCTCATGTCATACCAAAAACTTGTTAGCAGAGCGAGGTTTCGATCCTCGGACCTCTGGGTTATGGGCCCAGCACGCTTCAACTGCGCCACTATGCCTCATGTAAATTTAGAAAATGCAAACAAAATTAAAGCAGACATTCTAAAAACATTCTACAATATTTATTAAATGTGAATAGCAGTGAAGCAAAAATACCTAGTTAGCAAAGCGAGGTTTTGGTCCTCGGACCTCTGGGCTATGGGCCCATCACGCTCCCGCTGCACTACTCTGCGTAACTATTTTTAATGAAAATGAAATCCCTATCAAATACAAAATTATCCTGAGCAGACCGAGGTTGTGATCATCCGAACTCTCGGTTACTGACCAAGAAAGGGTCTACTTTGTCACTCTGAGTCGAGTACTTCAAGTCATACCAAAAACTTATTAGCAGCAGAACGAGGTTTTGATCCTCGGCACTCTGGGTTATAGGCCCAGCAAGCTTCCACTGCGCCACCATGCCTCATGTAAATTTAGAAAACCAACAAACAAAATAAAAGCAGACATTCTAAAAACATTCTAAAATAATTATTAAATTTGAATAACAGTGAAGCAAAAATACCTCTTTAGCAGAGCGAGGTTTCGGTCCTCGGGCCTCTGGGTTATGGGCCCATCACGCTCCCACGGCACCACTCTGCGTAACTATTTGTAATGAAAATGAAATCACTTTCAAGAAAATAATTATCCTGAGCAGACCGAGGTTGTGGTCAACCAAACTCTCGGGTACTGACCAAGAAAGTGTCTACTTTGTCACTCCGAGTCGAGTACCTCATGTCATACCAAAAACTTGTTAGCAGAGCGAGGTTTCGATCCTCGGACCTCTGGGTTATGGGCCCAGCACGCTTCAACTGCGCCACTATGCCTCATGTAAATTTAGAAAATGCAAACAAAATTAAAGCAGACATTCTAAAAACATTCTACAATATTTATTAAATGTGAATAGCAGTGAAGCAAAAATACCTAGTTAGCAAAGCGAGGTTTTGGTCCTCGGACCTCTGGGCTATGGGCCCATCACGCTCCCGCTGCACTACTCTGCGTAACTATTTTTAATGAAAATGAAATCCCTATCAAATACAAAATTATCCTGAGCAGACCGAGGTTGTGATCATCCGAACTCTCGGTTACTGACCAAGAAAGGGTCTACTTTGTCACTCTGAGTCGAGTACTTCAAGTCATACCAAAAACTTATTAGCAGCAGAACGAGGTTTTGATCCTCGGCACTCTGGGTTATAGGCCCAGCAAGCTTCCACTGCGCCACCATGCCTCATGTAAATTTAGAAAAACAACAAACAAAATAAAAGCAGACATTCTAAAAACATTCTAAAATAATTATTAAATTTGAATAACAGTGAAGCAAAAATACCTCTTTAGCAGAGCGAGGTTTCGGTCCTCGGGCCTCTGGGTTATGGGCCCATCACGCTCCCACGGCACCACTCTGCGTAACTATTTGTAATGAAAATGAAATCACTTTCAAGAAAATAATTATCCTGAGCAGACCGAGGTTGTGGTCAACCAAACTCTCGGGTACTGACCAAGAAAGTGTCTACTTTGTCACTCCGAGTCGAGTACCTCATGTCATACCAAAAACTTGTTAGCAGAGCGAGGTTTCGATCCTCGGACCTCTGGGTTATGGGCCCAGCACGCTTCAACTGCGCCACTATGCCTCATGTAAATTTAGAAAATGCAAACAAAATTAAAGCAGACATTCTAAAAACATTCTACAATATTTATTAAATGTGAATAGCAGTGAAGCAAAAATACCTAGTTAGCAAAGCGAGGTTTTGGTCCTCGGACCTCTGGGTTATGGGCCCAGCACGCTTCAACTGCGCCACTATGCCTCATGTAAATTTAGAAAATGCAAACAAAATTAAAGCAGACATTCTAAAAACATTCTACAATATTTATTAAATGTGAATAGCAGTGAAGCAAAAATACCTAGTTAGCAAAGCGAGGTTTTGGTCCTCGGACCTCTGGGCTATGGGCCCATCACGCTCCCGCTGCACTACTCTGCGTAACTATTTTTAATGAAAATGAAATCCCTATCAAATACAAAATTATCCTGAGCAGACCGAGGTTGTGATCATCCGAACTCTCGGTTACTGACCAAGAAAGGGTCTACTTTGTCACTCTGAGTCGAGTACTTCAAGTCATACCAAAAACTTATTAGCAGCAGAACGAGGTTTTGATCCTCGGCACTCTGGGTTATAGGCCCAGCAAGCTTCCACTGCGCCACCATGCCTCATGTAAATTTAGAAAAACAACAAACAAAATAAAAGCAGACATTCTAAAAACATTCTAAAATAATTATTAAATTTGAATAACAGTGAAGCAAAAATACCTCTTTAGCAGAGCGAGGTTTCGGTCCTCGGGCCTCTGGGTTATGGGCCCATCACGCTCCCACGGCACCACTCTGCGTAACTATTTGTAATGAAAATGAAATCACTTTCAAGAAAATAATTATCCTGAGCAGACCGAGGTTGTGGTCAACCAAACTCTCGGGTACTGACCAAGAAAGTGTCTACTTTGTCACTCCGAGTCGAGTACCTCATGTCATACCAAAAACTTGTTAGCAGAGCGAGGTTTCGATCCTCGGACCTCTGGGTTATGGGCCCAGCACGCTTCAACTGCGCCACTATGCCTCATGTAAATTTAGAAAATGCAAACAAAATTAAAGCAGACATTCTAAAAACATTCTACAATATTTATTAAATGTGAATAGCAGTGAAGCAAACATACCTAGTTAGCAAAGCGAGGTTTTGGTCCTCGGACCTCTGGGCTATGGGCCCATCACGCTCCCGCTGCACTACTCTGCGTAACTATTTTTAATGAAAATGAAATCCCTATCAAATACAAAATTATCCTGAGCAGACCGAGGTTGTGATCATCCGAACTCTCGGTTACTGACCAAGAAAGGGTCTACTTTGTCACTCTGAGTCGAGTACTTTAAGTCATACCAAAAACTTATTAGCAGCAGAACGAGGTTTTGATCCTCGGCACTCTGGGTTATAGGCCCAGCAAGCTTCCACTGCGCCACCATGCCTCATGTAAATTTAGAAAAACAACAAACAAAATAAAAGCAGACATTCTAAAAACATTCTAAAATAATTATTAAATTTGAATAACAGTGAAGCAAAAATACCTCTTTAGCAGAGCGAGGTTTCGGTCCTCGGGCCTCTGGGTTATGGGCCCATCACGCTCCCACGGCACCACTCTGCGTAACTATTTGTAATGAAAATGAAATCACTTTCAAGAAAATAATTATCCTGAGCAGACCGAGGTTGTGGTCAACCAAACTCTCGGGTACTGACCAAGAAAGTGTCTACTTTGTCACTCCGAGTCGAGTACCTCATGTCATACCAAAAACTTGTTAGCAGAGCGAGGTTTCGATCCTCGGACCTCTGGGTTATGGGCCCAGCACGCTTCAACTGCGCCACTATGCCTCATGTAAATTTAGAAAATGCAAACAAAATTAAAGCAGACATTTTAAAAACATTCTACAATATTTATTAAATGTGAATAGCAGTGAAGCAAAAATACCTAGTTAGCAAAGCGAGGTTTTGGTCCTCGGACCTCTGGGCTATGGGCCCATCACGCTCCCGCTGCACTACTCTGCGTAACTATTTTTAATGAAAATGAAATCCCTATCAAATACAAAATTATCCTGAGCAGACCGAGGTTGTGATCATCCGAACTCTCGGTTACTGACCAAGAAAGGGTCTACTTTGTCACTCTGAGTCGAGTACTTCAAGTCATACCAAAAACTTATTAGCAGCAGAACGAGGTTTTGATCCTCGGCACTCTGGGTTATAGGGCCAGCAAGCTTCCACTGCGCCACCATGCCTCATGTAAATTTAGAAAAACAACAAACAAAATAAAAGCAGACATTCTAAAAACATTCTAAAATAATTATTAAATTTGAATAACAGTGAAGCAAAAATACCTCTTTAGCAGAGCGAGGTTTCGGTCCTCGGGCCTCTGGGTTATGGGCCCATCACGCTCCCACGGCACCACTCTGCGTAACTATTTGTAATGAAAATGAAATCACTTTCAAGAAAATAATTATCCTGAGCAGACCGAGGTTGTGGTCAACCAAACTCTCGGGTACTGACCAAGAAAGTGTCTACTTTGTCACTCCGAGTCGAGTACCTCATGTCATACCAAAAACTTGTTAGCAGAGCGAGGTTTCGATCCTCGGACCTCTGGGTTATGGGCCCAGCACGCTTCAACTGCGCCACTATGCCTCATGTAAATTTAGAAAATGCAAACAAAATTAAAGCAGACATTCTAAAAACATTCTACAATATATTTATTAAATGTGAATAGCAGTGAAGCAAAAATACCTAGTTAGCAAAGCGAGGTTTTGGTCCTCGGACCTCTGGGTTATGGGCCCAGCACGCTTCAACTGCGCCACTATGCCTCATGTAAATTTAGAAAATGCAAACAAAATTAAAGCAGACATTCTAAAAACATTCTACAATATTTATTAAATGTGAATAGCAGTGAAGCAAAAATACCTAGTTAGCAAAGCGAGGTTTTGGTCCTCGGACCTCTAGGCTATGGGCCCATCACGCTCCCGCTGCACTACTCTGCGTAACTATTTTTAATGAAAATGAAATCCCTATCAAATACAAAATTATCCTGAGCAGACCGAGGTTGTGATCATCCGAACTCTCGGTTACTGACCAAGAAAGGGTCTACTTTGTCACTCTGAGTCGAGTACTTCAAGTCATAACAAAAACTTATTAGCAGCAGAACGAGGTTTTGATCCTCGGCACTCTGGGTTATAGGCCCAGCAAGCTTCCACTGCGCCACCATGCCTCATGTAAATTTAGAAAAACAACAAACAAAATAAAAGCAGACATTCTAAAAACATTCTAAAATAATTATTAAATTTGAATAACAGTGAAGCAAAAATACCTCTTTAGCAGAGCGAGGTTTCGGTCCTCGGGCCTCTGGGTTATGGGCCCATCACGCTCCCACGGCACCACTCTGCGTAACTATTTGTAATGAAAATGAAATCACTTTCAAGAAAATAATTATCCTGAGCAGACCGAGGTTGTGGTCAACCAAACTCTCGGGTACTGACCAAGAAAGTGTCTACTTTGTCACTCCGAGTCGAGTACCTCATGTCATACCAAAAACTTGTTAGCAGAGCGAGGTTTCGATCCTCGGACCTCTGGGTTATGGGCCCAGCACGCTTCAACTGCGCCACTATGCCTCATGTAAATTTAGAAAATGCAAACAAAATTAAAGCAGACATTCTAAAAACATTCTACAATATTTATTAAATGTGAATAGCAGTGAAGCAAAAATACCTAGTTAGCAAAGCGAGGTTTTGGTCCTCGGACCTCTGGGCTATGGGCCCATCACGCTCCCGCTGCACTACTCTGCGTAACTATTTTTAATGAAAATGAAATCCCTATCAAATACAAAATTATCCTGAGCAGACCGAGGTTGTGATCATCCGAACTCTCGGTTACTGACCAAGAAAGGGTCTACTTTGTCACTCTGAGTCGAGTACTTCAAGTCATACCAAAAACTTATTAGCAGCAGAACGAGGTTTTGATCCTCGGCACTCTGGGTTATAGGCCCAGCAAGCTTCCACTGCGCCACCATGCCTCATGTAAATTTAGAAAAACAACAAACAAAATAAAAGCAGACATTCTAAAAACATTCTAAAATAATTATTAAATTTGAATAACAGTGAAGCAAAAATACCTCTTTAGCAGAGCGAGGTTTCGGTCCTCGGGCCTCTGGGTTATGGGCCCATCACGCTCCCACGGCACCACTCTGCGTAACTATTTGTAATGAAAATGAAATCACTTTCAAGAAAATAATTATCCTGAGCAGACCGAGGTTGTGGTCAACCAAACTCTCGGGTACTGACCAAGAAAGTGTCTACTTTGTCACTCCGAGTCGAGTACCTCATGTCATACCAAAAACTTGTTAGCAGAGCGAGGTTTCGATCCTCGGACCTCTGGGTTATGGGCCCAGCACGCTTCAACTGCGCCACTATGCCTCATGTAAATTTAGAAAATGCAAACAAAATTAAAGCAGACATTCTAAAAACATTCTACAATATTTATTAAATGTGAATAGCAGTGAAGCAAAAATACCTAGTTAGCAAAGCGAGGTTTTGGTCCTCGGACCTCTGGGTTATGGGCCCAGCACGCTTCAACTGCGCCACTATGCCTCATGTAAATTTAGAAAATGCAAACAAAATTAAAGCAGACATTCTAAAAACATTCTACAATATTTATTAAATGTGAATAGCAGTGAAGCAAAAATACCTAGTTAGCAAAGCGAGGTTTTGGTCCTCGGACCTCTGGGCTATGGGCCCATCACGCTCCCGCTGCACTACTCTGCGTAACTATTTTTAATGAAAATGAAATCCCTATCAAATACAAAATTATCCTGAGCAGACCGAGGTTGTGATCATCCGAACTCTCGGTTACTGACCAAGAAAGGGTCTACTTTGTCACTCTGAGTCGAGTACTTCAAGTCATACCAAAAACTTATTAGCAGCAGAACGAGGTTTTGATCCTCGGCACTCTGGGTTATAGGCCCAGCAAGCTTCCACTGCGCCACCATGCCTCATGTAAATTTAGAAAAACAACAAACAAAATAAAAGCAGACATTCTAAAAACATTCTAAAATAATTATTAAATTTGAATAACAGTGAAGCAAAAATACCTCTTTAGCAGAGCGAGGTTTCGGTCCTCGGGCCTCTGGGTTATGGGCCCATCACGCTCCCACGGCACCACTCTGCGTAACTATTTGTAATGAAAATGAAATCACTTTCAAGAAAATAATTATCCTGAGCAGACCGAGGTTGTGGTCAACCAAACTCTCGGGTACTGACCAAGAAAGTGTCTACTTTGTCACTCCGAGTCGAGTACCTCATGTCATACCAAAAACTTGTTAGCAGAGCGAGGTTTCGATCCTCGGACCTCTGGGTTATGGGCCCAGCACGCTTCAACTGCGCCACTATGCCTCATGTAAATTTAGAAAATGCAAACAAAATTAAAGCAGACATTCTAAAAACATTCTACAATATTTATTAAATGTGAATAGCAGTGAAGCAAACATACCTAGTTAGCAAAGCGAGGTTTTGGTCCTCGGACCTCTGGGCTATGGGCCCATCACGCTCCCGCTGCACTACTCTGCGTAACTATTTTTAATGAAAATGAAATCCCTATCAAATACAAAATTATCCTGAGCAGACCGAGGTTGTGATCATCCGAACTCTCGGTTACTGACCAAGAAAGGGTCTACTTTGTCACTCTGAGTCGAGTACTTTAAGTCATACCAAAAACTTATTAGCAGCAGAACGAGGTTTTGATCCTCGGCACTCTGGGTTATAGGCCCAGCAAGCTTCCACTGCGCCACCATGCCTCATGTAAATTTAGAAAAACAACAAACAAAATAAAAGCAGACATTCTAAAAACATTCTAAAATAATTATTAAATTTGAATAACAGTGAAGCAAAAATACCTCTTTAGCAGAGCGAGGTTTCGGTCCTCGGGCCTCTGGGTTATGGGCCCATCACGCTCCCACGGCACCACTCTGCGTAACTATTTGTAATGAAAATGAAATCACTTTCAAGAAAATAATTATCCTGAGCAGACCGAGGTTGTGGTCAACCAAACTCTCGGGTACTGACCAAGAAAGTGTCTACTTTGTCACTCCGAGTCGAGTACCTCATGTCATACCAAAAACTTGTTAGCAGAGCGAGGTTTCGATCCTCGGACCTCTGGGTTATGGGCCCAGCACGCTTCAACTGCGCCACTATGCCTCATGTAAATTTAGAAAATGCAAACAAAATTAAAGCAGACATTTTAAAAACATTCTACAATATTTATTAAATGTGAATAGCAGTGAAGCAAAAATACCTAGTTAGCAAAGCGAGGTTTTGGTCCTCGGACCTCTGGGCTATGGGCCCATCACGCTCCCGCTGCACTACTCTGCGTAACTATTTTTAATGAAAATGAAATCCCTATCAAATACAAAATTATCCTGAGCAGACCGAGGTTGTGATCATCCGAACTCTCGGTTACTGACCAAGAAAGGGTCTACTTTGTCACTCTGAGTCGAGTACTTCAAGTCATACCAAAAACTTATTAGCAGCAGAACGAGGTTTTGATCCTCGGCACTCTGGGTTATAGGGCCAGCAAGCTTCCACTGCGCCACCATGCCTCATGTAAATTTAGAAAAACAACAAACAAAATAAAAGCAGACATTCTAAAAACATTCTAAAATAATTATTAAATTTGAATAACAGTGAAGCAAAAATACCTCTTTAGCAGAGCGAGGTTTCGGTCCTCGGGCCTCTGGGTTATGGGCCCATCACGCTCCCACGGCACCACTCTGCGTAACTATTTGTAATGAAAATGAAATCACTTTCAAGAAAATAATTATCCTGAGCAGACCGAGGTTGTGGTCAACCAAACTCTCGGGTACTGACCAAGAAAGTGTCTACTTTGTCACTCCGAGTCGAGTACCTCATGTCATACCAAAAACTTGTTAGCAGAGCGAGGTTTCGATCCTCGGACCTCTGGGTTATGGGCCCAGCACGCTTCAACTGCGCCACTATGCCTCATGTAAATTTAGAAAATGCAAACAAAATTAAAGCAGACATTCTAAAAACATTCTACAATATATTTATTAAATGTGAATAGCAGTGAAGCAAAAATACCTAGTTAGCAAAGCGAGGTTTTGGTCCTCGGACCTCTGGGTTATGGGCCCAGCACGCTTCAACTGCGCCACTATGCCTCATGTAAATTTAGAAAATGCAAACAAAATTAAAGCAGACATTCTAAAAACATTCTACAATATTTATTAAATGTGAATAGCAGTGAAGCAAAAATACCTAGTTAGCAAAGCGAGGTTTTGGTCCTCGGACCTCTAGGCTATGGGCCCATCACGCTCCCGCTGCACTACTCTGCGTAACTATTTTTAATGAAAATGAAATCCCTATCAAATACAAAATTATCCTGAGCAGACCGAGGTTGTGATCATCCGAACTCTCGGTTACTGACCAAGAAAGGGTCTACTTTGTCACTCTGAGTCGAGTACTTCAAGTCATAACAAAAACTTATTAGCAGCAGAACGAGGTTTTGATCCTCGGCACTCTGGGTTATAGGCCCAGCAAGCTTCCACTGCGCCACCATGCCTCATGTAAATTTAGAAAAACAACAAACAAAATAAAAGCAGACATTCTAAAAACATTCTAAAATAATTATTAAATTTGAAGAACAGTGAAGCAAAAATACCTCTTTAGCAGAGCGAGGTTTCGGTCCTCGGGCCTCTGGGTTATGGGCCCATCACGCTCCCACGGCACCACTCTGCGTAACTATTTGTAATGAAAATGAAATCACTTTCAAGAAAATAATTATCCTGAGCAGACCGAGGTTGTGGTCAACCAAACTCTCGGGTACTGACCAAGAAAGTGTCTACTTTGTCACTCCGAGTCGAGTACCTCATGTCATACCAAAAACTTGTTAGCAGAGCGAGGTTTCGATCCTCGGACCTCTGGGTTATGGGCCCAGCACGCTTCAACTGCGCCACTATGCCTCATGTAAATTTAGAAAATGCAAACAAAATTAAAGCAGACATTTTAAAAACATTCTACAATATTTATTAAATGTGAATAGCAGTGAAGCAAAAATACCTAGTTAGCAAAGCGAGGTTTTGGTCCTCGGACCTCTGGGCTATGGGCCCATCACGCTCCCGCTGCACTACTCTGCGTAACTATTTTTAATGAAAATGAAATCCCTATCAAATACAAAATTATCCTGAGCAGACCGAGGTTGTGATCATCCGAACTCTCGGTTACTGACCAAGAAAGGGTCTACTTTGTCACTCTGAGTCGAGTACTTCAAGTCATACCAAAAACTTATTAGCAGCAGAACGAGGTTTTGATCCTCGGCACTCTGGGTTATAGGGCCAGCAAGCTTCCACTGCGCCACCATGCCTCATGTAAATTTAGAAAAACAACAAACAAAATAAAAGCAGACATTCTAAAAACATTCTAAAATAATTATTAAATTTGAATAACAGTGAAGCAAAAATACCTCTTTAGCAGAGCGAGGTTTCGGTCCTCGGGCCTCTGGGTTATGGGCCCATCACGCTCCCACGGCACCACTCTGCGTAACTATTTGTAATGAAAATGAAATCACTTTCAAGAAAATAATTATCCTGAGCAGACCGAGGTTGTGGTCAACCAAACTCTCGGGTACTGACCAAGAAAGTGTCTACTTTGTCACTCCGAGTCGAGTACCTCATGTCATACCAAAAACTTGTTAGCAGAGCGAGGTTTCGATCCTCGGACCTCTGGGTTATGGGCCCAGCACGCTTCAACTGCGCCACTATGCCTCATGTAAATTTAGAAAATGCAAACAAAATTAAAGCAGACATTTTAAAAACATTCTACAATATTTATTAAATGTGAATAGCAGTGAAGCAAAAATACCTAGTTAGCAAAGCGAGGTTTTGGTCCTCGGACCTCTGGGCTATGGGCCCATCACGCTCCCGCTGCACTACTCTGCGTAACTATTTTTAATGAAAATGAAATCCCTATCAAATACAAAATTATCCTGAGCAGACCGAGGTTGTGATCATCCGAACTCTCGGTTACTGACCAAGAAAGGGTCTACTTTGTCACTCTGAGTCGAGTACTTCAAGTCATACCAAAAACTTATTAGCAGCAGAATGAGGTTTTGATCCTCGGCACTCTGGGTTATAGGGCCAGCAAGCTTCCACTGCGCCACCATGCCTCATGTAAATTTAGAAAAACAACAAACAAAATAAAAGCAGACATTCTAAAAACATTCTAAAATAATTATTAAATTTGAATAACAGTGAAGCAAAAATACCTCTTTAGCAGAGCGAGGTTTCGGTCCTCGGGCCTCTGGGTTATGGGCCCATCACGCTCCCACGGCACCACTCTGCGTAACTATTTGTAATGAAAATGAAATCACTTTCAAGAAAATAATTATCCTGAGCAGACCGAGGTTGTGGTCAACCAAACTCTCGGGTACTGACCAAGAAAGTGTCTACTTTGTCACTCCGAGTCGAGTACCTCATGTCATACCAAAAACTTGTTAGCAGAGCGAGGTTTCGATCCTCGGACCTCTGGGTTATGGGCCCAGCACGCTTCAACTGCGCCACTATGCCTCATGTAAATTTAGAAAATGCAAACAAAATTAAAGCAGACATTCTAAAAACATTCTACAATATATTTATTAAATGTGAATAGCAGTGAAGCAAAAATACCTAGTTAGCAAAGCGAGGTTTTGGTCCTCGGACCTCTGGGTTATGGGCCCAGCACGCTTCAACTGCGCCACTATGCCTCATGTAAATTTAGAAAATGCAAACAAAATTAAAGCAGACATTCTAAAAACATTCTACAATATTTATTAAATGTGAATAGCAGTGAAGCAAAAATACCTAGTTAGCAAAGCGAGGTTTTGGTCCTCGGACCTCTAGGCTATGGGCCCATCACGCTCCCGCTGCACTACTCTGCGTAACTATTTTTAATGAAAATGAAATCCCTATCAAATACAAAATTATCCTGAGCAGACCGAGGTTGTGATCATCCGAACTCTCGGTTACTGACCAAGAAAGGGTCTACTTTGTCACTCTGAGTCGAGTACTTCAAGTCATAACAAAAACTTATTAGCAGCAGAACGAGGTTTTGATCCTCGGCACTCTGGGTTATAGGCCCAGCAAGCTTCCACTGCGCCACCATGCCTCATGTAAATTTAGAAAAACAACAAACAAAATAAAAGCAGACATTCTAAAAACATTCTAAAATAATTATTAAATTTGAAGAACAGTGAAGCAAAAATACCTCTTTAGCAGAGCGAGGTTTCGGGCCTCGGGCCTCTGGGTTATGGGCCCATCACGCTCCCACGGCACCACTCTGCGTAACTATTTGTAATGAAAATGAAATCACTTTCAAGAAAATAATTATCCTGAGCAGACCGAGGTTGTGGTCAACCAAACTCTCGGGTACTGACCAAGAAAGTGTCTACTTTGTCACTCCGAGTCGAGTACCTCATGTCATACCAAAAACTTGTTAGCAGAGCGAGGTTTCGATCCTCGGACCTCTGGGTTATGGGCCCAGCACGCTTCAACTGCGCCACTATGCCTCATGTAAATTTAGAAAATGCAAACAAAATTAAAGCAGACATTTTAAAAACATTCTACAATATTTATTAAATGTGAATAGCAGTGAAGCAAAAATACCTAGTTAGCAAAGCGAGGTTTTGGTCCTCGGACCTCTGGGCTATGGGCCCATCACGCTCCCGCTGCACTACTCTGCGTAACTATTTTTAATGAAAATGAAATCCCTATCAAATACAAAATTATCCTGAGCAGACCGAGGTTGTGATCATCCGAACTCTCGGTTACTGACCAAGAAAGGGTCTACTTTGTCACTCTGAGTCGAGTACTTCAAGTCATACCAAAAACTTATTAGCAGCAGAACGAGGTTTTGATCCTCGGCACTCTGGGTTATAGGGCCAGCAAGCTTCCACTGCGCCACCATGCCTCATGTAAATTTAGAAAAACAACAAACAAAATAAAAGCAGACATTCTAAAAACATTCTAAAATAATTATTAAATTTGAATAACAGTGAAGCAAAAATACCTCTTTAGCAGAGCGAGGTTTCGGTCCTCGGGCCTCTGGGTTATGGGCCCATCACGCTCCCACGGCACCACTCTGCGTAACTATTTGTAATGAAAATGAAATCACTTTCAAGAAAATAATTATCCTGAGCAGACCGAGGTTGTGGTCAACCAAACTCTCGGGTACTGACCAAGAAAGTGTCTACTTTGTCACTCCGAGTCGAGTACCTCATGTCATACCAAAAACTTGTTAGCAGAGCGAGGTTTCGATCCTCGGACCTCTGGGTTATGGGCCCAGCACGCTTCAACTGCGCCACTATGCCTCATGTAAATTTAGAAAATGCAAACAAAATTAAAGCAGACATTCTAAAAACATTCTACAATATATTTATTAAATGTGAATAGCAGTGAAGCAAAAATACCTAGTTAGCAAAGCGAGGTTTTGGTCCTCGGACCTCTGGGTTATGGGCCCAGCACGCTTCAACTGCGCCACTATGCCTCATGTAAATTTAGAAAATGCAAACAAAATTAAAGCAGACATTCTAAAAACATTCTACAATATTTATTAAATGTGAATAGCAGTGAAGCAAAAATACCTAGTTAGCAAAGCGAGGTTTTGGTCCTCGGACCTCTAGGCTATGGGCCCATCACGCTCCCGCTGCACTACTCTGCGTAACTATTTTTAATGAAAATGAAATCCCTATCAAATACAAAATTATCCTGAGCAGACCGAGGTTGTGATCATCCGAACTCTCGGTTACTGACCAAGAAAGGGTCTACTTTGTCACTCTGAGTCGAGTACTTCAAGTCATAACAAAAACTTATTAGCAGCAGAACGAGGTTTTGATCCTCGGCACTCTGGGTTATAGGCCCAGCAAGCTTCCACTGCGCCACCATGCCTCATGTAAATTTAGAAAAACAACAAACAAAATAAAAGCAGACATTCTAAAAACATTCTAAAATAATTATTAAATTTGAAGAACAGTGAAGCAAAAATACCTCTTTAGCAGAGCGAGGTTTCGGTCCTCGGGCCTCTGGGTTATGGGCCCATCACGCTCCCACGGCACCACTCTGCGTAACTATTTGTAATGAAAATGAAATCACTTTCAAGAAAATAATTATCCTGAGCAGACCGAGGTTGTGGTCAACCAAACTCTCGGGTACTGACCAAGAAAGTGTCTACTTTGTCACTCCGAGTCGAGTACCTCATGTCATACCAAAAACTTGTTAGCAGAGCGAGGTTTCGATCCTCGGACCTCTGGGTTATGGGCCCAGCACGCTTCAACTGCGCCACTATGCCTCATGTAAATTTAGAAAATGCAAACAAAATTAAAGCAGACATTCTAAAAACATTCTACAATATTTATTAAATGTGAATAGCAGTGAAGCAAAAATACCTAGTTAGCAAAGCGAGGTTTTGGTCCTCGGACCTCTGGGCTATGGGCCCATCACGCTCCCGCTGCACTACTCTGCGTAACTATTTTTAATGAAAATGAAATCCCTATCAAATACAAAATTATCCTGAGCAGACCGAGGTTGTGATCATCCGAACTCTCGGTTACTGACCAAGAAAGGGTCTACTTTGTCACTCTGAGTCGAGTACTTCAAGTCATACCAAAAACTTATTAGCAGCAGAACGAGGTTTTGATCCTCGGCACTCTGGGTTATAGGCCCAGCAAGCTTCCACTGCGCCACCATGCCTCATGTAAATTTAGAAAAACAACAAACAAAATAAAAGCAGACATTCTAAAAACATTCTAAAATAATTATTAAATTTGAATAACAGTGAAGCAAAAATACCTCTTTAGCAGAGCGAGGTTTCGGTCCTCGGGCCTCTGGGTTATGGGCCCATCACGCTCCCACGGCACCACTCTGCGTAACTATTTGTAATGAAAATGAAATCACTTTCAAGAAAATAATTATCCTGAGCAGACCGAGGTTGTGGTCAACCAAACTCTCGGGTACTGACCAAGAAAGTGTCTACTTTGTCACTCCGAGTCGAGTACCTCATGTCATACCAAAAACTTGTTAGCAGAGCGAGGTTTCGATCCTCGGACCTCTGGGTTATGGGCCCAGCACGCTTCAACTGCGCCACTATGCCTCATGTAAATTTAGAAAATGCAAACAAAATTAAAGCAGACATTTTAAAAACATTCTACAATATTTATTAAATGTGAATAGCAGTGAAGCAAAAATACCTAGTTAGCAAAGCGAGGTTTTGGTCCTCGGACCTCTGGGCTATGGGCCCATCACGCTCCCGCTGCACTACTCTGCGTAACTATTTTTAATGAAAATGAAATCCCTATCAAATACAAAATTATCCTGAGCAGACCGAGGTTGTGATCATCCGAACTCTCGGTTACTGACCAAGAAAGGGTCTACTTTGTCACTCTGAGTCGAGTACTTCAAGTCATACCAAAAACTTATTAGCAGCAGAACGAGGTTTTGATCCTCGGCACTCTGGGTTATAGGGCCAGCAAGCTTCCACTGCGCCACCATGCCTCATGTAAATTTAGAAAAACAACAAACAAAATAAAAGCAGACATTCTAAAAACATTCTAAAATAATTATTAAATTTGAATAACAGTGAAGCAAAAATACCTCTTTAGCAGAGCGAGGTTTCGGTCCTCGGGCCTCTGGGTTATGGGCCCATCACGCTCCCACGGCACCACTCTGCGTAACTATTTGTAATGAAAATGAAATCACTTTCAAGAAAATAATTATCCTGAGCAGACCGAGGTTGTGGTCAACCAAACTCTCGGGTACTGACCAAGAAAGTGTCTACTTTGTCACTCCGAGTCGAGTACCTCATGTCATACCAAAACCTTGTTAGCAGAGCGAGGTTTCGATCCTCGGACCTCTGGGTTATGGGCCCAGCACGCTTCAACTGCGCCACTATGCCTCATGTAAATTTAGAAAATGCAAACAAAATTAAAGCAGACATTCTAAAAACATTCTACAATATTTATTAAATGTGAATAGCAGTGAAGCAAAAATACCTAGTTAGCAAAGCGAGGTTTTGGTCCTCGGACCTCTGGGCTATGGGCCCATCACGCTCCCGCTGCACTACTCTGCGTAACTATTTTTAATGAAAATGAAATCCCTATCAAATACAAAATTATCCTGAGCAGACCGAGGTTGTGATCATCCGAACTCTCGGTTACTGACCAAGAAAGGGTCTACTTTGTCACTCTGAGTCGAGTACTTCAAGTCATACCAAAAACTTATTAGCAGCAGAACGAGGTTTTGATCCTCGGCACTCTGGGTTATAGGCCCAGCAAGCTTCCACTGCGCCACCATGCCTCATGTAAATTTAGAAAAACAACAAACAAAATAAAAGCAGACATTCTAAAAACATTCTAAAATAATTATTAAATTTGAATAACAGTGAAGCAAAAATACCTCTTTAGCAGAGCGAGGTTTCGGTCCTCGGGCCTCTGGGTTATGGGCCCATCACGCTCCCACGGCACCACTCTGCGTAACTATTTGTAATGAAAATGAAATCACTTTCAAGAAAATAATTATCCTGAGCAGACCGAGGTTGTGGTCAACCAAACTCTCGGGTACTGACCAAGAAAGTGTCTACTTTGTCACTCCGAGTCGAGTACCTCATGTCATACCAAAAACTTGTTAGCAGAGCGAGGTTTCGATCCTCGGACCTCTGGGTTATGGGCCCAGCACGCTTCAACTGCGCCACTATGCCTCATGTAAATTTAGAAAATGCAAACAAAATTAAAGCAGACATTCTAAAAACATTCTACAATATTTATTAAATGTGAATAGCAGTGAAGCAAAAATACCTAGTTAGCAAAGCGAGGTTTTGGTCCTCGGACCTCTGGGCTATGGGCCCATCACGCTCCCGCTGCACTACTCTGCGTAACTATTTTTAATGAAAATGAAATCCCTATCAAATACAAAATTATCCTGAGCAGACCGAGGTTGTGATCATCCGAACTCTCGGTTACTGACCAAGAAAGGGTCTACTTTGTCACTCTGAGTCGAGTACTTCAAGTCATACCAAAAACTTATTAGCAGCAGAACGAGGTTTTGATCCTCGGCACTCTGGGTTATAGGCCCAGCAAGCTTCCACTGCGCCACCATGCCTCATGTAAATTTAGAAAAACAACAAACAAAATAAAAGCAGACATTCTAAAAACATTCTAAAATAATTATTAAATTTGAATAACAGTGAAGCAAAAATACCTCTTTAGCAGAGCGAGGTTTCGGTCCTCGGGCCTCTGGGTTATGGGCCCATCACGCTCCCACGGCACCACTCTGCGTAACTATTTGTAATGAAAATGAAATCACTTTCAAGAAAATAATTATCCTGAGCAGACCGAGGTTGTGGTCAACCAAACTCCCAGGTACTGACCAAGAAAGTGTCTACTTAGTCACTCCGAGTCGAGTACCTCATGTCATACCAAAAACTTGTTAGCAGAGCGAGGTTTCGATCCTCGGACCTCTGGGTTATGGGCCCAGCACGCTTCAACTGCGCCACTATGCCTCATGTAAATTTAGAAAATGCAAACAAAATTAAAGCAGACATTCTAAAAACATTCTACAATATTTATTAAATGTGAATAGCAGTGAAGCAAAAATACCTAGTTAGCAAAGCGAGGTTTTGGTCCTCGGACCTCTGGGCTATGGGCCCATCACGCTCCCGCTGCACTACTCTGCGCAACTATTTTTAATGAAAATGAAATCCCTATCAAATACAAAATTATCCTGAGCAGACCGAGGTTGTGATCATCCGAACTCTCGGTTACTGACCAAGAAAGGGTCTACTTTGTCACTCTGAGTCGAGTACTTCAAGTCATACCAAAAACTTATTAGCAGCAGAACGAGGTTTTGATCCTCGGCACTCTGGGTTATAGGCCCAGCAAGCTTCCACTGCGCCACCATGCCTCATGTAAATTTAGAAAAAACAACAAACAAAATAAAAGCAGACATTCTAAAAACATTCTAAAATAATTATTAAATTTGAATAACAGTGAAGCAAAAATACCTCTTTAGCAGAGCGAGGTTTCGGTCCTCGGGCCTCTGGGTTATGGGCCCATCACGCTCCCACGGCACCACTCTGCGTAACTATTTGTAATGAAAATGAAATCACTTTCAAGAAAATAATTATCCTGAGCAGACCGAGGTTGTGGTCAACCAAACTCTCGGGTACTGACCAAGAAAGTGTCTACTTTGTCACTCCGAGTCGAGTACCTCATGTCATACCAAAAACTTGTTAGCAGAGCGAGGTTTCGATCCTCGGACCTCTGGGTTATGGGCCCAGCACGCTTCAACTGCGCCACTATGCCTCATGTAAATTTAGAAAATGCAAACAAAATTAAAGCAGACATTCTAAAAACATTCTACAATATTTATTAAATGTGAATAGCAGTGAAGCAAAAATACCTAGTGAGCAAAGCGAGGTTTTGGTCCTCGGACCTCTGGGCTATGGGCCCATCACGCTCCCGCTGCACTACTCTGCGCAACTATTTTTAATGAAAATGAAATCCCTATCAAATACAAAATTATCCTGAGCAGACCGAGGTTGTGATCATCCGAACTCTCGGTTACTGACCAAGAAAGGGTCTACTTTGTCACTCTGAGTCGAGTACTTCAAGTCATACCAAAAACTTATTAGCAGCAGAACGAGGTTTTGATCCTCGGCACTCTGGGTTATAGGCCCAGCAAGCTTCCACTGCGCCACCATGCCTCATGTAAATTTAGAAAAACAACAAACAAAATAAAAGCAGACATTCTAAAAACATTCTAAAATAATTATTAAATTTGAATAACAGTGAAGCAAAAATACCTCTTTAGCAGAGCGAGGTTTCGGTCCTCGGGCCTCTGGGTTATGGGCCCATCACGCTCCCACGGCACCACTCTGCGTAACTATTTGTAATGAAAATGAAATCACTTTCAAGAAAATAATTATCCTGAGCAGACCGAGGTTGTGGTCAACCAAACTCTCGGGTACTGACCAAGAAAGTGTCTACTTTGTCACTCCGAGTCGAGTACCTCATGTCATACCAAAAACTTGTTAGCAGAGCGAGGTTTCGATCCTCGGACCTCTGGGTTATGGGCCCAGCACGCTTCAACTGCGCCACTATGCCTCATGTAAATTTAGAAAATGCAAACAAAATTAAAGCAGACATTCTAAAAACATTCTACAATATTTATTAAATGTGAATAGCAGTGAAGCAAAAATACCTAGTTAGCAAAGCGAGGTTTTGGTCCTCGGACCTCTGGGCTATGGGCCCATCACGCTCCCGCTGCACTACTCTGCGTAACTATTTTTAATGAAAATGAAATCCCTATCAAATACAAAATTATCCTGAGCAGACCGAGGTTGTGATCATCCGAACTCTCGGTTACTGACCAAGAAAGGGTCTACTTTGTCACTCTGAGTCGAGTACTTCAAGTCATACCAAAAACTTATTAGCAGCAGAACGAGGTTTTGATCCTCGGCACTCTGGGTTATAGGCCCAGCAAGCTTCCACTGCGCCACCATGCCTCATGTAAATTTAGAAAAACAACAAACAAAATAAAAGCAGACATTCTAAAAACATTCTAAAATAATTATTAAATTTGAATAACAGTGAAGCAAAAATACCTCTTTAGCAGAGCGAGGTTTCGGTCCTCGGGCCTCTGGGTTATGGGCCCATCACGCTCCCACGGCACCACTCTGCGTAACTATTTGTAATGAAAATGAAATCACTTTCAAGAAAATAATTATCCTGAGCAGACCGAGGTTGTGGTCAACCAAACTCTCGGGTACTGACCAAGAAAGTGTCTACTTTGTCACTCCGAGTCGAGTACCTCATGTCATACCAAAAACTTGTTAGCAGAGCGAGGTTTCGATCCTCGGACCTCTGGGTTATGGGCCCAGCACGCTTCAACTGCGCCACTATGCCTCATGTATATTTAGAAAATGCAAACAAAATTAAAGCAGACATTCTAAAAACATTCTACAATATTTATTAAATGTGAATAGCAGTGAAGCAAAAATACCTAGTTAGCAAAGCGAGGTTTTGGTCCTCGGACCTCTGGGCTATGGGCCCATCACGCTCCCGCTGCACTACTCTGCGTAACTATTTTTAATGAAAATGAAATCCCTATCAAATACAAAATTATCCTGAGCAGACCGAGGTTGTGATCATCCGAACTCTCGGTTACTGACCAAGAAAGGGTCTACTTTGTCACTCTGAGTCGAGTACTTCAAGTCATACCAAAAACTTATTAGCAGCAGAACGAGGTTTTGATCCTCGGCACTCTGGGTTATAGGCCCAGCAAGCTTCCACTGCGCCACCATGCCTCATGTAAATTTAGAAAAACAACAAACAAAATAAAAGCAGACATTCTAAAAACATTCTAAAATAATTATTAAATTTGAATAACAGTGAAGCAAAAATACCTCTTTAGCAGAGCGAGGTTTCGGTCCTCGGGCCTCTGGGTTATGGGCCCATCACGCTCCCACGGCACCACTCTGCGTAACTATTTGTAATGAAAATGAAATCACTTTCAAGAAAATAATTATCCTGAGCAGACCGAGGTTGTGGTCAACCAAACTCTCGGGTACTGACCAAGAAAGTGTCTACTTTGTCACTCCGAGTCGAGTACCTCATGTCATACCAAAAACTTGTTAGCAGAGCGAGGTTTTGATCCTCGGACCTCTGGGTTATGGGCCCAGCACGCTTCAACTGCGCCACTATGCCTCATGTAAATTTAGAAAATGCAAACAAAATTAAAGCAGACATTCTAAAAACATTCTACAATATTTATTAAATGTGAATAGCAGTGAAGCAAAAATACCTAGTTAGCAAAGCGAGGTTTTGGTCCTCGGACCTCTGGGCTATGGGCCCATCACGCTCCCGCTGCACTACTCTGCGTAACTATTTTTAATGAAAATGAAATCCCTATCAAATACAAAATTATCCTGAGCAGACCGAGGATGTGATCATCCGAACTCTCGGTTACTGACCAAGAAAGGGTCTACTTTGTCACTCTGAGTCGAGTACTTCAAGTCATACCAAAACCTTATTAGCAGCAGAACGAGGTTTTGATCCTCGGCACTCTGGGTTATAGGCCCAGCAAGCTTCCACTGCGCCACCATGCCTCATGTAAATTTAGAAAAACAACAAACAAAATAAAAGCAGACATTCTAAAAACATTCTAAAATAATTATTAAATTTGAATAACAGTGAAGCAAAAATACCTCTTTAGCAGAGCGAGGTTTCGGTCCTCGGGCCTCTGGGTTATGGGCCCATCACGCTCCCACGGCACCACTCTGCGTAACTATTTGTAATGAAAATGAAATCACTTTCAAGAAAATAATTATCCTGAGCAGACCGAGGTTGTGGTCAACCAAACTCCCAGGTACTGACCAAGAAAGTGTCTACTTAGTCACTCCGAGTCGAGTACCTCATGTCATACCAAAAACTTGTTAGCAGAGCGAGGTTTCGATCCTCGGACCTCTGGGTTATGGGCCCAGCACGCTTCAACTGCGCCACTATGCCTCATGTAAATTTAGAAAATGCAAACAAAATTAAAGCAGACATTCTAAAAACATTCTACAATATTTATTAAATGTGAATAGCAGTGAAGCAAAAATACCTAGTTAGCAAAGCGAGGTTTTGGTCCTCGGACCTCTGGGCTATGGGCCCATCACGCTCCCGCTGCACTACTCTGCGCAACTATTTTTAATGAAAATGAAATCCCTATCAAATACAAAATTATCCTGAGCAGACCGAGGTTGTGATCATCCGAACTCTCGGTTACTGACCAAGAAAGGGTCTACTTTGTCACTCTGAGTCGAGTACTTCAAGTCATACCAAAAACTTATTAGCAGCAGAACGAGGTTTTGATCCTCGGCACTCTGGGTTATAGGCCCAGCAAGCTTCCACTGCGCCACCATGCCTCATGTAAATTTAGAAAAACAACAAACAAAATAAAAGCAGACATTCTAAAAACATTCTAAAATAATTATTAAATTTGAATAACAGTGAAGCAAAAATACCTCTTTAGCAGAGCGAGGTTTCGGTCCTCGGGCCTCTGGGTTATGGGCCCATCACGCTCCCACGGCACCACTCTGCGTAACTATTTGTAATGAAAATGAAATCACTTTCAAGAAAATAATTATCCTGAGCAGACCGAGGTTGTGGTCAACCAAACTCTCGGGTACTGACCAAGAAAGTGTCTACTTTGTCACTCCGAGTCGAGTACCTCATGTCATACCAAAAACTTGTTAGCAGAGCGAGGTTTCGATCCTCGGACCTCTGGGTTATGGGCCCAGCACGCTTCAACTGCGCCACTATGCCTCATGTAAATTTAGAAAATGCAAACAAAATTAAAGCAGACATTCTAAAAACATTCTACAATATTTATTAAATGTGAATAGCAGTGAAGCAAAAATACCTAGTGAGCAAAGCGAGGTTTTGGTCCTCGGACCTCTGGGCTATGGGCCCATCACGCTCCCGCTGCACTACTCTGCGCAACTATTTTTAATGAAAATGAAATCCCTATCAAATACAAAATTATCCTGAGCAGACCGAGGTTGTGATCATCCGAACTCTCGGTTACTGACCAAGAAAGGGTCTACTTTGTCACTCTGAGTCGAGTACTTCAAGTCATACCAAAAACTTATTAGCAGCAGAACGAGGTTTTGATCCTCGGCACTCTGGGTTATAGGCCCAGCAAGCTTCCACTGCGCCACCATGCCTCATGTAAATTTAGAAAAACAACAAACAAAATAAAAGCAGACATTCTAAAAACATTCTAAAATAATTATTAAATTTGAATAACAGTGAAGCAAAAATACCTCTTTAGCAGAGCGAGGTTTCGGTCCTCGGGCCTCTGGGTTATGGGCCCATCACGCTCCCACGGCACCACTCTGCGTAACTATTTGTAATGAAAATGAAATCACTTTCAAGAAAATAATTATCCTGAGCAGACCGAGGTTGTGGTCAACCAAACTCTCGGGTACTGACCAAGAAAGTGTCTACTTTGTCACTCCGAGTCGAGTACCTCATGTCATACCAAAAACTTGTTAGCAGAGCGAGGTTTCGATCCTCGGACCTCTGGGTTATGGGCCCAGCACGCTTCAACTGCGCCACTATGCCTCATGTAAATTTAGAAAATGCAAACAAAATTAAAGCAGACATTCTAAAAACATTCTACAATATTTATTAAATGTGAATAGCAGTGAAGCAAAAATACCTAGTTAGCAAAGCGAGGTTTTGGTCCTCGGACCTCTGGGCTATGGGCCCATCACGCTCCCGCTGCACTACTCTGCGTAACTATTTTTAATGAAAATGAAATCCCTATCAAATACAAAATTATCCTGAGCAGACCGAGGTTGTGATCATCCGAACTCTCGGTTACTGACCAAGAAAGGGTCTACTTTGTCACTCTGAGTCGAGTACTTCAAGTCATACCAAAAACTTATTAGCAGCAGAACGAGGTTTTGATCCTCGGCACTCTGGGTTATAGGCCCAGCAAGCTTCCACTGCGCCACCATGCCTCATGTAAATTTAGAAAAACAACAAACAAAATAAAAGCAGACATTCTAAAAACATTCTAAAATAATTATTAAATTTGAATAACAGTGAAGCAAAAATACCTCTTTAGCAGAGCGAGGTTTCGGTCCTCGGGCCTCTGGGTTATGGGCCCATCACGCTCCCACGGCACCACTCTGCGTAACTATTTGTAATGAAAATGAAATCACTTTCAAGAAAATAATTATCCTGAGCAGACCGAGGTTGTGGTCAACCAAACTCTCGGGTACTGACCAAGAAAGTGTCTACTTTGTCACTCCGAGTCGAGTACCTCATGTCATACCAAAAACTTGTTAGCAGAGCGAGGTTTCGATCCTCGGACCTCTGGGTTATGGGCCCAGCCCGCTTCAACTGCGCCACTATGCCTCATGTAAATTTAGAAAATGCAAACAAAATTAAAGCAGACATTCTAAAAACATTCTACAATATTTATTAAATGTGAATAGCAGTGAAGCAAAAATACCTAGTTAGCAAAGCGAGGTTTTGGTCCTCGGACCTCTGGGCTATGGGCCCATCACGCTCCCGCTGCACTACTCTGCGTAACTATTTTTAATGAAAATGAAATCCCTATCAAATACAAAATTATCCTGAGCAGACCGAGGTTGTGATCATCCGAACTCTCGGTTACTGACCAAGAAAGGGTCTACTTTGTCACTCTGAGTCGAGTACTTCAAGTCATACCAAAAACTTATTAGCAGCAGAACGAGGTTTTGATCCTCGGCACTCTGGGTTGTAGGCCCATCAAGCTTCCACTGCGCCACCATGCCTCATGTAAATTTAGAAAAACAACAAACAAAATAAAAGCAGACATTCTAAAAACATTCTAAAATAATTATTAAATTTGAATAACAGTGAAGCAAAAATACCTCTTTAGCAGAGCGAGGTTTCGGTCCTCGGGCCTCTGGGTTATGGGCCCATCACGCTCCCACGGCACCACTCTGCGTAACTATTTGTAATGAAAATGAAATCACTTTCAAGAAAATAATTATCCTGAGCAGACCGAGGTTGTGGTCAACCAAACTCTCGGGTACTGACCAAGAAAGTGTCTACTTTGTCACTCCGAGTCGAGTACCTCATGTCATACCAAAAACTTGTTAGCAGAGCGAGGTTTCGATCCTCGGACCTCTGGGTTATGGGCCCAGCCCGCTTCAACTGCGCCACTATGCCTCATGTAAATTTAGAAAATGCAAACAAAATTAAAGCAGACATTCTAAAAACATTCTACAATATTTATTAAATGTGAATAGCAGTGAAGCAAAAATACCTAGTTAGCAAAGCGAGGTTTTGGTCCTCGGACCTCTGGGCTATGGGCCCATCACGCTCCCGCTGCACTACTCTGCGTAACTATTTTTAATGAAAATGAAATCCCTATCAAATACAAAATTATCCTGAGCAGACCGAGGTTGTGATCATCCGAACTCTCGGTTACTGACCAAGAAAGGGTCTACTTTGTCACTCTGAGTCGAGTACTTCAAGTCATACCAAAAACTTATTAGCAGCAGAACGAGGTTTTGATCCTCGGCACTCTGGGTTATAGGCCCAGCAAGCTTCCACTGCGCCACCATGCCTCATGTAAATTTAGAAAAACAACAAACAAAATAAAAGCAGACATTCTAAAAACATTCTAAAATAATTATTAAATTTGAATAACAGTGAAGCAAAAATACCTCTTTAGCAGAGCGAGGTTTCGGTCCTCGGGCCTCTGGGTTATGGGCCCATCACGCTCCCACGGCACCACTCTGCGTAACTATTTGTAATGAAAATGAAATCACTTTCAAGAAAATAATTATCCTGAGCAGACCGAGGTTGTGGTCAACCAAACTCTCGGGTACTGACCAAGAAAGTGTCTACTTTGTCACTCCGAGTCGAGTACCTCATGTCATACCAAAAACTTGTTAGCAGAGCGAGGTTTCGATCCTCGGACCTCTGGGTTATGGGCCCAGCACGCTTCAACTGCGCCACTATGCCTCATGTAAATTTAGAAAATGCAAACAAAATTAAAGCAGACATTCTAAAAACATTCTACAATATTTATTAAATGTGAATAGCAGTGAAGCAAAAATACCTAGTTAGCAAAGCGAGGTTTTGGTCCTCGGACCTCTGGGCTATGGGCCCATCACGCTCCCGCTGCACTACTCTGCGTAACTATTTTTAATGAAAATGAAATCCCTATCAAATACAAAATTATCCTGAGCAGACCGAGGATGTGATCATCCGAACTCTCGGTTACTGACCAAGAAAGGGTCTACTTTGTCACTCTGAGTCGAGTACTTCAAGTCATACCAAAACCTTATTAGCAGCAGAACGAGGTTTTGATCCTCGGCACTCTGGGTTATAGGCCCAGCAAGCTTCCACTGCGCCACCATGCCTCATGTAAATTTAGAAAAACAACAAACAAAATAAAAGCAGACATTCTAAAAACATTCTAAAATAATTATTAAATTTGAATAACAGTGAAGCAAAAATACCTCTTTAGCAGAGCGAGGTTTCGGTCCTCGGGCCTCTGGGTTATGGGCCCATCACGCTCCCACGGCACCACTCTGCGTAACTATTTGTAATGAAAATGAAATCACTTTCAAGAAAATAATTATCCTGAGCAGACCGAGGTTGTGGTCAACCAAACTCCCAGGTACTGACCAAGAAAGTGTCTACTTAGTCACTCCGAGTCGAGTACCTCATGTCATACCAAAAACTTGTTAGCAGAGCGAGGTTTCGATCCTCGGACCTCTGGGTTATGGGCCCAGCACGCTTCAACTGCGCCACTATGCCTCATGTAAATTTAGAAAATGCAAACAAAATTAAAGCAGACATTCTAAAAACATTCTACAATATTTATTAAATGTGAATAGCAGTGAAGCAAAAATACCTAGTTAGCAAAGCGAGGTTTTGGTCCTCGGACCTCTGGGCTATGGGCCCATCACGCTCCCGCTGCACTACTCTGCGCAACTATTTTTAATGAAAATGAAATCCCTATCAAATACAAAATTATCCTGAGCAGACCGAGGTTGTGATCATCCGAACTCTCGGTTACTGACCAAGAAAGGGTCTACTTTGTCACTCTGAGTCGAGTACTTCAAGTCATACCAAAAACTTATTAGCAGCAGAACGAGGTTTTGATCCTCGGCACTCTGGGTTATAGGCCCAGCAAGCTTCCACTGCGCCACCATGCCTCATGTAAATTTAGAAAAACAACAAACAAAATAAAAGCAGACATTCTAAAAACATTCTAAAATAATTATTAAATTTGAATAACAGTGAAGCAAAAATACCTCTTTAGCAGAGCGAGGTTTCGGTCCTCGGGCCTCTGGGTTATGGGCCCATCACGCTCCCACGGCACCACTCTGCGTAACTATTTGTAATGAAAATGAAATCACTTTCAAGAAAATAATTATCCTGAGCAGACCGAGGTTGTGGTCAACCAAACTCTCGGGTACTGACCAAGAAAGTGTCTACTTTGTCACTCCGAGTCGAGTACCTCATGTCATACCAAAAACTTGTTAGCAGAGCGAGGTTTCGATCCTCGGACCTCTGGGTTATGGGCCCAGCACGCTTCAACTGCGCCACTATGCCTCATGTAAATTTAGAAAATGCAAACAAAATTAAAGCAGACATTCTAAAAACATTCTACAATATTTATTAAATGTGAATAGCAGTGAAGCAAAAATACCTAGTTAGCAAAGCGAGGTTTTGGTCCTCGGACCTCTGGGCTATGGGCCCATCACGCTCCCGCTGCACTACTCTGCGTAACTATTTTTAATGAAAATGAAATCCCTATCAAATACAAAATTATCCTGAGCAGACCGAGGTTGTGATCATCCGAACTCTCGGTTACTGACCAAGAAAGGGTCTACTTTGTCACTCTGAGTCGAGTACTTCAAGTCATACCAAAAACTTATTAGCAGCAGAACGAGGTTTTGATCCTCGGCACTCTGGGTTATAGGCCCAGCAAGCTTCCACTGCGCCACCATGCCTCATGTAAATTTAGAAAAACTACAAACAAAATAAAAGCAGACATTCTAAAAACATTCTAAAATAATTATTAAATTTGAATAACAGTGAAGCAAAAATACCTCTTTAGCAGAGCGAGGTTTCGGTCCTCGGGCCTCTGGGTTATGGGCCCATCACGCTCCCACGGCACCACTCTGCGTAACTATTTGTAATGAAAATGAAATCACTTTCAAGAAAATAATTATCCTGAGCAGACCGAGGTTGTGGTCAACCAAACTCTCGGGTACTGACCAAGAAAGTGTCTACTTTGTCACTCCGAGTCGAGTACCTCATGTCATACCAAAAACTTGTTAGCAGAGCGAGGTTTCGATCATCGGACCTCTGGGTTATGGGCCCAGCACGCTTCAACTGCGCCACTATGCCTCATGTAAATTTAGAAAATGCAAACAAAATTAAAGCAGACATTCTAAAAACATTCTACAATATTTATTAAATGTGAATAGCAGTGAAGCAAAAATACCTAGTTAGCAAAGCGAGGTTTTGGTCCTCGGACCTCTGGGCTATGGGCCCATCACGCTCCCGCTGCACTACTCTGCGCAACTATTTTTAATGAAAATGAAATCCCTATCAAATACAAAATTATCCTGAGCAGACCGAGGTTGTGATCATCCGAACTCTCGGTTACTGACCAAGAAAGGGTCTACTTTGTCACTCTGAGTCGAGTACTTCAAGTCATACCAAAAACTTATTAGCAGCAGAACGAGGTTTTGATCCTCGGCACTCTGGGTTATAGGCCCAGCAAGCTTCCACTGCGCCACCATGCCTCATGTAAATTTAGAAAAACAACAAACAAAATAAAAGCAGACATTCTAAAAACATTCTAAAATAATTATTAAATTTGAATAACAGTGAAGCAAAAATACCTCTTTAGCAGAGCGAGGTTTCGGTCCTCGGGCCTCTGGGTTATGGGCCCATCACGCTCCCACGGCACCACTCTGCGTAACTATTTGTAATGAAAATGAAATCACTTTCAAGAAAATAATTATCCTGAGCAGACCGAGGTTGTGGTCAACCAAACTCTCGGGTACTGACCAAGAAAGTGTCTACTTTGTCACTCCGAGTCGAGTACCTCATGTCATACCAAAAACTTGTTAGCAGAGCGAGGTTTCGATCCTCGGACCTCTGGGTTATGGGCCCAGCACGCTTCAACTGCGCCACTATGCCTCATGTAAATTTAGAAAATGCAAACAAAATTAAAGCAGACATTCTAAAAACATTCTACAATATTTATTAAATGTGAATAGCAGTGAAGCAAAAATACCTAGTGAGCAAAGCGAGGTTTTGGTCCTCGGACCTCTGGGCTATGGGCCCATCACGCTCCCGCTGCACTACTCTGCGCAACTATTTTTAATGAAAATGAAATCCCTATCAAATACAAAATTATCCTGAGCAGACCGAGGTTGTGATCATCCGAACTCTCGGTTACTGACCAAGAAAGGGTCTACTTTGTCACTCTGAGTCGAGTACTTCAAGTCATACCAAAAACTTATTAGCAGCAGAACGAGGTTTTGATCCTCGGCACTCTGGGTTATAGGCCCAGCAAGCTTCCACTGCGCCACCATGCCTCATGTAAATTTAGAAAAACAACAAACAAAATAAAAGCAGACATTCTAAAAACATTCTAAAATAATTATTAAATTTGAATAACAGTGAAGCAAAAATACCTCTTTAGCAGAGCGAGGTTTCGGTCCTCGGGCCTCTGGGTTATGGGCCCATCACGCTCCCACGGCACCACTCTGCGTAACTATTTGTAATGAAAATGAAATCACTTTCAAGAAAATAATTATCCTGAGCAGACCGAGGTTGTGGTCAACCAAACTCCCAGGTACTGACCAAGAAAGTGTCTACTTAGTCACTCCGAGTCGAGTACCTCATGTCATACCAAAAACTTGTTAGCAGAGCGAGGTTTCGATCCTCGGACCTCTGGGTTATGGGCCCAGCACGCTTCAACTGGGCCACTATGCCTCATGTAAATTTAGAAAATGCAAACAAAATTAAAGCAGACATTCTAAAAACATTCTACAATATTTATTAAATGTGAATAGCAGTGAAGCAAAAATACCTAGTTAGCAAAGCGAGGTTTTGGTCCTCGGACCTCTGGGCTATGGGCCCATCACGCTCCCGCTGCACTACTCTGCGCAACTATTTTTAATGAAAATGAAATCCCTATCAAATACAAAATTATCCTGAGCAGACCGAGGTTGTGATCATCCGAACTCTCGGTTACTGACCAAGAAAGGGTCTACTTTGTCACTCTGAGTCGAGTACTTCAAGTCATACCAAAAACTTATTAGCAGCAGAACGAGGTTTTGATCCTCGGCACTCTGGGTTATAGGCCCAGCAAGCTTCCACTGCGCCACCATGCCTCATGTAAATTTAGAAAAACAACAAACAAAATAAAAGCAGACATTCTAAAAACATTCTAAAATAATTATTAAATTTGAATAACAGTGAAGCAAAAATACCTCTTTAGCAGAGCGAGGTTTCGGTCCTCGGGCCTCTGGGTTATGGGCCCATCACGCTCCCACGGCACCACTCTGCGTAACTATTTGTAATGAAAATGAAATCACTTTCAAGAAAATAATTATCCTGAGCAGACCGAGGTTGTGGTCAACCAAACTCTCGGGTACTGACCAAGAAAGTGTCTACTTTGTCACTCCGAGTCGAGTACCTCATGTCATACCAAAAACTTGTTAGCAGAGCGAGGTTTCGATCCTCGGACCTCTGGGTTATGGGCCCAGCACGCTTCAACTGCGCCACTATGCCTCATGTAAATTTAGAAAATGCAAACAAAATTAAAGCAGACATTCTAAAAACATTCTACAATATTTATTAAATGTGAATAGCAGTGAAGCAAAAATACCTAGTTAGCAAAGCGAGGTTTTGGTCCTCGGACCTCTGGGCTATGGGCCCATCACGCTCCCGCTGCACTACTCTGCGTAACTATTTTTAATGAAAATGAAATCCCTATCAAATACAAAATTATCCTGAGCAGACCGAGGTTGTGATCATCCGAACTCTCGGTTACTGACCAAGAAAGGGTCTACTTTGTCACTCTGAGTCGAGTACTTCAAGTCATACCAAAAACTTATTAGCAGCAGAACGAGGTTTTGATCCTCGGCACTCTGGGTTATAGGCCCAGCAAGCTTCCACTGCGCCACCATGCCTCATGTAAATTTAGAAAAACAACAAACAAAATAAAAGCAGACATTCTAAAAACATTCTAAAATAATTATTAAATTTGAATAACAGTGAAGCAAAAATACCTCTTTAGCAGAGCGAGGTTTCGGTCCTCGGGCCTCTGGGTTATGGGCCCATCACGCTCCCACGGCACCACTCTGCGTAACTATTTGTAATGAAAATGAAATCACTTTCAAGAAAATAATTATCCTGAGCAGACCGAGGTTGTGGTCAACCAAACTCTCGGGTACTGACCAAGAAAGTGTCTACTTTGTCACTCCGAGTCGAGTACCTCATGTCATACCAAAAACTTGTTAGCAGAGCGAGGTTTCGATCCTCGGACCTCTGGGTTATGGGCCCAGCACGCTTCAACTGCGCCACTATGCCTCATGTAAATTTAGAAAATGCAAACAAAATTAAAGCAGACATTCTAAAAACATTCTACAATATTTATTAAATGTGAATAGCAGTGAAGCAAAAATACCTAGTGAGCAAAGCGAGGTTTTGGTCCTCGGACCTCTGGGCTATGGGCCCATCACGCTCCCGCTGCACTACTCTGCGCAACTATTTTTAATGAAAATGAAATCCCTATCAAATACAAAATTATCCTGAGCAGACCGAGGTTGTGATCATCCGAACTCTCGGTTACTGACCAAGAAAGGGTCTACTTTGTCACTCTGAGTCGAGTACTTCAAGTCATACCAAAAACTTATTAGCAGCAGAACGAGGTTTTGATCCTCGGCACTCTGGGTTATAGGCCCAGCAAGCTTCCACTGCGCCACCATGCCTCATGTAAATTTAGAAAAACAACAAACAAAATAAAAGCAGACATTCTAAAAACATTCTAAAATAATTATTAAATTTGAATAACAGTGAAGCAAAAATACCTCTTTAGCAGAGCGAGGTTTCGGTCCTCGGGCCTCTGGGTTATGGGCCCATCACGCTCCCACGGCACCACTCTGCGTAACTATTTGTAATGAAAATGAAATCACTTTCAAGAAAATAATTATCCTGAGCAGACCGAGGTTGTGGTCAACCAAACTCTCGGGTACTGACCAAGAAAGTGTCTACTTTGTCACTCCGAGTCGAGTACCTCATGTCATACCAAAAACTTGTTAGCAGAGCGAGGTTTCGATCCTCGGACCTCTGGGTTATGGGCCCAGCACGCTTCAACTGCGCCACTATGCCTCATGTAAATTTAGAAAATGCAAACAAAATTAAAGCAGACATTCTAAAAACATTCTACAATATTTATTAAATGTGAATAGCAGTGAAGCAAAAATACCTAGTTAGCAAAGCGAGGTTTTGGTCCTCGGACCTCTGGGCTATGGGCCCATCACGCTCCCGCTGCACTACTCTGCGTAACTATTTTTAATGAAAATGAAATCCCTATCAAATACAAAATTATCCTGAGCAGACCGAGGTTGTGATCATCCGAACTCTCGGTTACTGACCAAGAAAGGGTCTACTTTGTCACTCTGAGTCGAGTACTTCAAGTCATACCAAAAACTTATTAGCAGCAGAACGAGGTTTTGATCCTCGGCACTCTGGGTTATAGGCCCAGCAAGCTTCCACTGCGCCACCATGCCTCATGTAAATTTAGAAAAACAACAAACAAAATAAAAGCAGACATTCTAAAAACATTCTAAAATAATTATTAAATTTGAATAACAGTGAAGCAAAAATACCTCTTTAGCAGAGCGAGGTTTCGGTCCTCGGGCCTCTGGGTTATGGGCCCATCACGCTCCCACGGCACCACTCTGCGTAACTATTTGTAATGAAAATGAAATCACTTTCAAGAAAATAATTATCCTGAGCAGACCGAGGTTGTGGTCAACCAAACTCTCGGGTACTGACCAAGAAAGTGTCTACTTTGTCACTCCGAGTCGAGTACCTTATGTCATACCAAAAACTTGTTAGCAGAGCGAGGTTTCGATCCTCGGACCTCTGGGTTATGGGCCCAGCACGCTTCAACTGCGCCACTATGCCTCATGTAAATTTAGAAAATGCAAACAAAATTAAAGTAGACATTCTAAAAACATTCTACAATATTTATTAAATGTGAATAGCAGTGAAGCAAAAATACCTAGTTAGCAAAGCGAGGTTTTGGTCCTCGGACCTCTGGGCTATGGGCCCATCACGCTCCCGCTGCACTACTCTGCGTAACTATTTTTAATGAAAATGAAATCCCTATCAAATACAAAATTATCCTGAGCAGACCGAGGTTGTGATCATCCGAACTCTCGGTTACTGACCAAGAAAGGGTCTACTTTGTCACTCTGAGTCGAGTACTTCAAGTCATACCAAAAACTTATTAGCAGCAGAACGAGGTTTTGATCCTCGGCACTCTGGGTTATAGGCCCAGCAAGCTTCCACTGCGCCACCATGCCTCATGTAAATTTAGAAAAACAACAAACAAAATAAAAGCAGACATTCTAAAAACATTCTAAAATAATTATTAAATTTGAATAACAGTGAAGCAAAAATACCTCTTTAGCAGAGCGAGGTTTCGGTCCTCGGGCCTCTGGGTTATGGGCCCATCACGCTCCCACGGCACCACTCTGCGTAACTATTTGTAATGAAAATGAAATCACTTTCAAGAAAATAATTATCCTGAGCAGACCGAGGTTGTGGTCAACCAAACTCTCGGGTACTGACCAAGAAAGTGTCTACTTTGTCACTCCGAGTCGAGTACCTCATGTCATACCAAAAACTTGTTAGCAGAGCGAGGTTTCGATCCTCGGACCTCTGGGTTATGGGCCCAGCACGCTTCAACTGCGCCACTATGCCTCATGTAAATTTAGAAAATGCAAACAAAATTAAAGCAGACATTCTAAAAACATTCTACAATATTTATTAAATGTGAATAGCAGTGAAGCAAAAATACCTAGTTAGCAAAGCGAGGTTTTGGTCCTCGGACCTCTGGGCTATGGGCCCATCACGCTCCCGCTGCACTACTCTGCGTAACTATTTTTAATGAAAATGAAATCCCTATCAAATACAAAATTATCCTGAGCAGACCGAGGTTGTGATCATCCGAACTCTCGGTTACTGACCAAGAAAGGGTCTACTTTGTCACTCTGAGTCGAGTACTTCAAGTCATACCAAAAACTTATTAGCAGCAGAACGAGGTTTTGATCCTCGGCACTCTGGGTTATAGGCCCAGCAAGCTTCCACTGCGCCACCATGCCTCATGTAAATTTAGAAAAACAACAAACAAAATAAAAGCAGACATTCTAAAAACATTCTAAAATAATTATTAAATTTGAATAACAGTGAAGCAAAAATACCTCTTTAGCAGAGCGAGGTTTCGGTCCTCGGGCCTCTGGGTTATGGGCCCATCACGCTCCCACGGCACCACTCTGCGTAACTATTTGTAATGAAAATGAAATCACTTTCAAGAAAATAATTATCCTGAGCAGACCGAGGTTGTGGTCAACCAAACTCTCGGGTACTGACCAAGAAAGTGTCTACTTTGTCACTCCGAGTCGAGTACCTCATGTCATACCAAAAACTTGTTAGCAGAGCGAGGTTTCGATCCTCGGACCTCTGGGTTATGGGCCCAGCACGCTTCAACTGCGCCACTATGCCTCATGTAAATTTAGAAAATGCAAACAAAATTAAAGCAGACATTCTAAAAACATTCTACAATATTTATTAAATGTGAATAGCAGTGAAGCAAAAATACCTAGTTAGCAAAGCGAGGTTTTGGTCCTCGGACCTCTGGGCTATGGGCCCATCACGCTCCCGCTGCACTACTCTGCGTAACTATTTTTAATGAAAATGAAATCCCTATCAAATACAAAATTATCCTGAGCAGACCGAGGTTGTGATCATCCGAACTCTCGGTTACTGACCAAGAAAGGGTCTACTTTGTCACTCTGAGTCGAGTACTTCAAGTCATACCAAAAACTTATTAGCAGCAGAACGAGGTTTTGATCCTCGGCACTCTGGGTTATAGGCCCAGCAAGCTTCCACTGCGCCACCATGCCTCATGTAAATTTAGAAAAACAACAAACAAAATAAAAGCAGACATTCTAAAAACATTCTAAAATAATTATTAAATTTGAATAACAGTGAAGCAAAAATACCTCTTTAGCAGAGCGAGGTTTCGGTCCTCGGGCCTCTGGGTTATGGGCCCATCACGCTCCCACGGCACCACTCTGCGTAACTATTTGTAATGAAAATGAAATCACTTTCAAGAAAATAATTATCCTGAGCAGACCGAGGTTGTGGTCAACCAAACTCTCGGGTACTGACCAAGAAAGTGTCTACTTTGTCACTCCGAGTCGAGTACCTCATGTCATACCAAAAACTTGTTAGCAGAGCGAGGTTTCGATCCTCGGACCTCTGGGTTATGGGCCCAGCACGCTTCAACTGCGCCACTATGCCTCATGTAAATTTAGAAAATGCAAACAAAATTAAAGCAGACATTCTAAAAACATTCTACAATATTTATTAAATGTGAATAGCAGTGAAGCAAAAATACCTAGTTAGCAAAGCGAGGTTTTGGTCCTCGGACCTCTGGGCTATGGGCCCATCACGCTCCCGCTGCACTACTCTGCGTAACTATTTTTAATGAAAATGAAATCCCTATCAAATACAAAATTATCCTGAGCAGACCGAGGTTGTGATCATCCGAACTCTCGGTTACTGACCAAGAAAGGGTCTACTTTGTCACTCTGAGTCGAGTACTTCAAGTCATACCAAAAACTTATTAGCAGCAGAACGAGGTTTTGATCCTCGGCACTCTGGGTTATAGGCCCAGCAAGCTTCCACTGCGCCACCATGCCTCATGTAAATTTAGAAAAACAACAAACAAAATAAAAGCAGACATTCTAAAAACATTCTAAAATAATTATTAAATTTGAATAACAGTGAAGCAAAAATACCTCTTTAGCAGAGCGAGGTTTCGGTCCTCGGGCCTCTGGGTTATGGGCCCATCACGCTCCCACGGCACCACTCTGCGTAACTATTTGTAATGAAAATGAAATCACTTTCAAGAAAATAATTATCCTGAGCAGACCGAGGTTGTGGTCAACCAAACTCTCGGGTACTGACCAAGAAAGTGTCTACTTTGTCACTCCGAGTCGAGTACCTCATGTCATACCAAAAACTTGTTAGCAGAGCGAGGTTTCGATCCTCGGACCTCTGGGTTATGGGCCCAGCACGCTTCAACTGCGCCACTATGCCTCATGTAAATTTAGAAAATGCAAACAAAATTAAAGCAGACATTCTAAAAACATTCTACAATATTTATTAAATGTGAATAGCAGTGAAGCAAAAATACCTAGTTAGCAAAGCGAGGTTTTGGTCCTCGGACCTCTGGGCTATGGGCCCATCACGCTCCCGCTGCACTACTCTGCGTAACTATTTTTAATGAAAATGAAATCCCTATCAAATACAAAATTATCCTGAGCAGACCGAGGTTGTGATCATCCGAACTCTCGGTTACTGACCAAGAAAGGGTCTACTTTGTCACTCTGAGTCGAGAACTTCAAGTCATACCAAAAACTTATTAGCAGCAGAACGAGGTTTTGATCCTCGGCACTCTGGGTTATAGGCCCAGCAAGCTTCCACTGCGCCACCATGCCTCATGTAAATTTAGAAAAACAACAAACAAAATAAAAGCAGACATTCTAAAAACATTCTAAAATAATTATTAAATTTGAATAACAGTGAAGCAAAAATACCTCTTTAGCAGAGCGAGGTTTCGGTCCTCGGGCCTCTGGGTTATGGGCCCATCACGCTCCCACGGCACCACTCTGCGTAACTATTTGTAATGAAAATGAAATCACTTTCAAGAAAATAATTATCCTGAGCAGACCGAGGTTGTGGTCAACCAAACTCTCGGGTACTGACCAAGAAAGTGTCTACTTTGTCACTCCGAGTCGAGTACCTCATGTCATACCAAAAACTTGTTAGCAGAGCGAGGTTTCGATCCTCGGACCTCTGGGTTATGGGCCCAGCACGCTTCAACTGCGCCACTATGCCTCATGTAAATTTAGAAAATGCAAACAAAATTAAAGCAGACATTCTAAAAACATTCTACAATATTTATTAAATGTGAATAGCAGTGAAGCAAAAATACCTAGTTAGCAAAGCGAGGTTTTGGTCCTCGGACCTCTGGGCTATGGGCCCATCACGCTCCCGCTGCACTACTCTGCGTAACTATTTTTAATGAAAATGAAATCCCTATCAAATACAAAATTATCCTGAGCAGACCGAGGTTGTGATCATCCGAACTCTCGGTTACTGACCAAGAAAGGGTCTACTTTGTCACTCTGATTCGAGTACTTCAAGTCATACAAAAAACTTATTAGCAGCAGAACGAGGTTTTGATCCTCGGCACTCTGGGTTATAGGCCCAGCAAGCTTCCACTGCGCCACCATGCCTCATGTAAATTTAGAAAAACAACAAACAAAATAAAAGCAGACATTCTAAAAACATTCTAAAATAATTATTAAATTTGAATAACAGTGAAGCAAAAATACCTCTTTAGCAGAGCGAGGTTTCGGTCCTCGGGCCTCTGGGTTATGGGCCCATCACGCTCCCACGGCACCACTCTGCGTAACTATTTGTAATGAAAATGAAATCACTTTCAAGAAAATAATTATCCTGAGCAGACCGAGGTTGTGGTCAACCAAACTCTCGGGTACTGACCAAGAAAGTGTCTACTTTGTCACTCCGAGTCGAGTACCTCATGTCATACCAAAAACTTGTTAGCAGAGCGAGGTTTCGATCCTCGGACCTCTGGGTTATGGGCCCAGCACGCTTCAACTGCGCCACTATGCCTCATGTAAATTTAGAAAATGCAAACAAAATTAAAGCAGACATTCTAAAAACATTCTACAATATTTATTAAATGTGAATAGCAGTGAAGCAAAAATACCTAGTTAGCAAAGCGAGGTTTTGGTCCTCGGACCTCTGGGCTATGGGCCCATCACGCTCCCGCTGCACTACTCTGCGTAACTATTTTTAATGAAAATGAAATCCCTATCAAATACAAAATTATCCTGAGCAGACCGAGGTTGTGATCATCCGAACTCTCGGTTACTGACCAAGAAAGGGTCTACTTTGTCACTCTGAGTCGAGAACTTCAAGTCATACCAAAAACTTATTAGCAGCAGAACGAGGTTTTGATCCTCGGCACTCTGGGTTATAGGCCCAGCAAGCTTCCACTGCGCCACCATGCCTCATGTAAATTTAGAAAAACAACAAACAAAATAAAAGCAGACATTCTAAAAACATTCTAAAATAATTATTAAATTTGAATAACAGTGAAGCAAAAATACCTCTTTAGCAGAGCGAGGTTTCGGTCCTCGGGCCTCTGGGTTATGGGCCCATCACGCTCCCACGGCACCACTCTGCGTAACTATTTGTAATGAAAATGAAATCACTTTCAAGAAAATAATTATCCTGAGCAGACCGAGGTTGTGGTCAACCAAACTCTCGGGTACTGACCAAGAAAGTGTCTACTTTGTCACTCCGAGTCGAGTACCTCATGTCATACCAAAAACTTGTTAGCAGAGCGAGGTTTCGATCCTCGGACCTCTGGGTTATGGGCCCAGCACGCTTCAACTGCGCCACTATGCCTCATGTAAATTTAGAAAATGCAAACAAAATTAAAGCAGACATTCTAAAAACATTCTACAATATTTATTAAATGTGAATAGCAGTGAAGCAAAAATACCTAGTTAGCAAAGCGAGGTTTTGGTCCTCGGACCTCTGGGCTATGGGCCCATCACGCTCCCGCTGCACTACTCTGCGTAACTATTTTTAATGAAAATGAAATCCCTATCAAATACAAAATTATCCTGAGCAGACCGAGGTTGTGATCATCCGAACTCTCGGTTACTGACCAAGAAAGGGTCTACTTTGTCACTCTGATTCGAGTACTTCAAGTCATACAAAAAACTTATTAGCAGCAGAACGAGGTTTTGATCCTCGGCACTCTGGGTTATAGGCCCAGCAAGCTTCCACTGCGCCACCATGCCTCATGTAAATTTAGAAAAACAACAAACAAAATAAAAGCAGACATTCTAAAAACATTCTAAAATAATTATTAAATTTGAATAACAGTGAAGCAAAAATACCTCTTTAGCAGAGCGAGGTTTCGGTCCTCGGGCCTCTGGGTTATGGGCCCATCACGCTCCCACGGCACCACTCTGCGTAACTATTTGTAATGAAAATGAAATCACTTTCAAGAAAATAATTATCCTGAGCAGACCGAGGTTGTGGTCAACCAAACTCTCGGGTACTGACCAAGAAAGTGTCTACTTTGTCACTCCGAGTCGAGTACCTCATGTCATACCAAAAACTTGTTAGCAGAGCGAGGTTTCGATCCTCGGACCTCTGGGTTATGGGCCCAGCACGCTTCAACTGCGCCACTATGCCTCATGTAAATTTAGAAAATGCAAACAAAATTAAAGCAGACATTCTAAAAACATTCTACAATATTTATTAAATGTGAATAGCAGTGAAGCAAAAATACCTAGTTAGCAAAGCGAGGTTTTGGTCCTCGGACCTCTGGGCTATGGGCCCATCACGCTCCCGCTGCACTACTCTGCGTAACTATTTTTAATGAAAATGAAATCCCTATCAAATACAAAATTATCCTGAGCAGACCGAGGTTGTGATCATCCGAACTCTCGGTTACTGACCAAGAAAGGGTCTACTTTGTCACTCTGAGTCGAGTACTTCAAGTCATACCAAAAACTTATTAGCAGCAGAACGAGGTTTTGATCCTCGGCACTCTGGGTTATAGGCCCAGCAAGCTTCCACTGCGCCACCATGCCTCATGTAAATTTAGAAAAACAACAAACAAAATAAAAGCAGACATTCTAAAAACATTCTAAAATAATTATTAAATTTGAATAACAGTGAAGCAAAAATACCTCTTTAGCAGAGCGAGGTTTCGGTCCTCGGGCCTCTGGGTTATGGGCCCATCACGCTCCCACGGCACCACTCTGCGTAACTATTTGTAATGAAAATGAAATCACTTTCAAGAAAATAATTATCCTGAGCAGACCGAGGTTGTGGTCAACCAAACTCTCGGGTACTGACCAAGAAAGTGTCTACTTTGTCACTCCGAGTCGAGTACCTCATGTCATACCAAAAACTTGTTAGCAGAGCGAGGTTTCGATCCTCGGACCTCTGGGTTATGGGCCCAGCACGCTTCAACTGCGCCACTATGCCTCATGTAAATTTAGAAAATGCAAACAAAATTAAAGCAGACATTCTAAAAACATTCTACAATATTTATTAAATGTGAATAGCAGTGAAGCAAAAATACCTAGTTAGCAAAGCGAGGTTTTGGTCCTCGGACCTCTGGGCTATGGGCCCATCACGCTCCCGCTGCACTACTCTGCGTAACTATTTTTAATGAAAATGAAATTCCTATCAAATACAAAATTATCCTGAGCAGACCGAGGTTGTGATCATCCGAACTCTCGGTTACTGACCAAGAAAGGGTCTACTTTGTCACTCTGAGTCGAGTACTTCAAGTCATACCAAAAACTTATTAGCAGCAGAACGAGGTTTTGATCCTCGGCACTCTGGGTTATAGGCCCAGCAAGCTTCCACTGCGCCACCATGCCTCATGTAAATTTAGAAAAACAACAAACAAAATAAAAGCAGACATTCTAAAAACATTCTAAAATAATTATTAAATTTGAATAACAGTGAAGCAAAAATACCTCTTTAGCAGAGCGAGGTTTCGGTCCTCGGGCCTCTGGGTTATGGGCCCATCACGCTCCCACGGCACCACTCTGCGTAACTATTTGTAATGAAAATGAAATCACTTTCAAGAAAATAATTATCCTGAGCAGACCGAGGTTGTGGTCAACCAAACTCTCGGGTACTGACCAAGAAAGTGTCTACTTTGTCACTCCGAGTCGAGTACCTCATGTCATACCAAAAACTTGTTAGCAGAGCGAGGTTTCGATCCTCGGACCTCTGGGTTATGGGCCCAGCACGCTTCAACTGCGCCACTATGCCTCATGTAAATTTAGAAAATGCAAACAAAATTAAAGCAGACATTCTAAAAACATTCTACAATATTTATTAAATGTGAATAGCAGTGAAGCAAAAATACCTAGTTAGCAAAGCGAGGTTTTGGTCCTCGGACCTCTGGGCTATGGGCCCATCACGCTCCCGCTGCACTACTCTGCGTAACTATTTTTAATGAAAATGAAATCCCTATCAAATACAAAATTATCCTGAGCAGACCGAGGTTGTGATCATCCGAACTCTCGGTTACTGACCAAGAAAGGGTCTACTTTGTCACTCTGAGTCGAGTACTTCAAGTCATACCAAAAACTTATTAGCAGCAGAACGAGGTTTTGATCCTCGGCACTCTGGGTTATAGGCCCAGCAAGCTTCCACTGCGCCACCAAGCCTCATGTAAATTTAGAAAAACAACAAACAAAATAAAAGCAGACATTCTAAAAACATTCTAAAATAATTATTAAATTTGAATAACAGTGAAGCAAAAATACCTCTTTAGCAGAGCGAGGTTTCGGTCCTCGGGCCTCTGGGTTATGGGCCCATCACGCACCCACGGCACCACTCTGCGTAACTATTTGTAATGAAAATGAAATCACTTTCAAGAAAATAATTATCCTGAGCAGACCGAGGTTGTGGTCAACCAAACTCTCGGGTACTGACCAAGAAAGTGTCTACTTTGTCACTCCGAGTCGAGTACCTCATGTCATACCAAAAACTTCTTAGCAGAGCGAGGTTTCGATCCTCGGACCTCTGGGTTATGGGCCCAGCACGCTTCAACTGCGCCACTATGCCTCATGTAAATTTAGAAAATGCAAACAAAATTAAAGCAGACATTCTAAAAACATTCTACAATATTTATTAAATGTGAATAGCAGTGAAGCAAAAATACCTAGTTAGCAAAGCGAGGTTTTGGTCCTCGGACCTCTGGGCTATGGGCCCATCACGCTCCCGCTGCACTACTCTGCGTAACTATTTTTAATGAAAATGAAATCCCTATCAAATACAAAATTATCCTGAGCAGACCGAGGTTGTGATCATCCGAACTCTCGGTTACTGACCAAGAAAGGGTCTACTTTGTCACTCTGAGTCGAGTACTTCAAGTCATACCAAAAACTTATTAGCAGCAGAACGAGGTTTTGATCCTCGGCACTCTGGGTTATAGGCCCAGCAAGCTTCCACTGCGCCACCATGCCTCATGTAAATTTAGAAAAACAACAAACAAAATAAAAGCAGACATTCTAAAAACATTCTAAAATAATTATTAAATTTGAATAACAGTGAAGCAAAAATACCTCTTTAGCAGAGCGAGGTTTCGGTCCTTGGGCCTCTGGGTTATGGGCCCATCACGCTCCCACGGCACCACTCTGCGTAACTATTTGTAATGAAAATGAAATCACTTTCAAGAAAATAATTATCCTGAGCAGACCGACCGAGGTTGTGGTCAACCAAACTCTCGGGTACTGACCAAGAAAGTGTCTACTTTGTCACTCCGAGTCGAGTACCTCATGTCATACCAAAAACTTGTTAGCAGAGCGAGGTTTCGATCCTCGGACCTCTGGGTTATGGGCCCAGCACGCTTCAACTGCGCCACTATGCCTCATGTAAATTTAGAAAATGCAAACAAAATTAAAGCAGACATTCTAAAAACATTCTACAATATTTATTAAATGTGAATAGCAGTGAAGCAAAAATACCTAGTTAGCAAAGCGAGGTTTTGGTCCTCGGACCTCTGGGCTATGGGCTATGGGCCCATCACGCTCCCGCTGCACTACTCTGCGTAACTATTTTTAATGAAAATGAAATCCCTATCAAATACAAAATTATCCTGAGCAGACCGAGGTTGTGATCATCCGAACTCTCGGTTACTGACCAAGAAAGGGTCTACTTTGTCACTCTGAGTCGAGTACTTCAAGTCATACCAAAAACTTATTAGCAGCAGAACGAGGTTTTGATCCTCGGCACTCTGGGTTATAGGCCCAGCAAGCTTCCACTGCGCCACCATGCCTCATGTAAATTTAGAAAAACAACAAACAAAATAAAAGCAGACATTCTAAAAACATTCTAAAATAATTATTAAATTTGAATAACAGTGAAGCAAAAATACCTCTTTAGCAGAGCGAGGTTTCGGTCCTCGGGCCTCTGGGTTATGGGCCCATCACGCACCCACGGCACCACTCTGCGTAACTATTTGTAATGAAAATGAAATCACTTTCAAGAAAATAATTATCCTGAGCAGACCGAGGTTGTGGTCAACCAAACTCTCGGGTACTGACCAAGAAAGTGTCTACTTTGTCACTCCGAGTCGAGTACCTCATGTCATACCAAAAACTTGTTAGCAGAGCGAGGTTTCGATCCTCGGACCTCTGGGTTATGGGCCCAGCACGCTTCAACTGCGCCACTATGCCTCATGTAAATTTAGAAAATGCAAACAAAATTAAAGCAGACATTCTAAAAACATTCTACAATATTTATTAAATGTGAATAGCAGTGAAGCAAAAATACCTAGTTAGCAAAGCGAGGTTTTGGTCCTCGGACCTCTGGGCTATGGGCCCATCACGCTCCCGCTGCACTACTCTGCGTAACTATTTTTAATGAAAATGAAATCCCTATCAAATACAAAATTATCCTGAGCAGACCGAGGTTGTGATCATCCGAACTCTCGGTTACTGACCAAGAAAGGGTCTACTTTGTCACTCTGAGTCGAGTACTTCAAGTCATACCAAAAACTTATTAGCAGCAGAACGAGGTTTTGATCCTCGGCACTCTGGGTTATAGGCCCAGCAAGCTTCCACTGCGCCACCATGCCTCATGTAAATTTAGAAAAACAACAAACAAAATAAAAGCAGACATTCTAAAAACATTCTAAAATAATTATTAAATTTGAATAACAGTGAAGCAAAAATACCTCTTTAGCAGAGCGAGGTTTCGGTCCTTGGGCCTCTGGGTTATGGGCCCATCACGCTCCCACGGCACCACTCTGCGTAACTATTTGTAATGAAAATGAAATCACTTTCAAGAAAATAATTATCCTGAGCAGACCGACCGAGGTTGTGGTCAACCAAACTCTCGGGTACTGACCAAGAAAGTGTCTACTTTGTCACTCCGAGTCGAGTACCTCATGTCATACCAAAAACTTGTTAGCAGAGCGAGGTTTCGATCCTCGGACCTCTGGGTTATGGGCCCAGCACGCTTCAACTGCGCCACTATGCCTCATGTAAATTTAGAAAATGCAAACAAAATTAAAGCAGACATTCTAAAAACATTCTACAATATTTATTAAATGTGAATAGCAGTGAAGCAAAAATACCTAGTTAGCAAAGCGAGGTTTTGGTCCTCGGACCTCTGGGCTATGGGCTATGGGCCCATCACGCTCCCGCTGCACTACTCTGCGTAACTATTTTTAATGAAAATGAAATCCCTATCAAATACAAAATTATCCTGAGCAGACCGAGGTTGTGATCATCCGAACTCTCGGTTACTGACCAAGAAAGGGTCTACTTTGTCACTCTGAGTCGAGTACTTCAAGTCATACCAAAAACTTATTAGCAGCAGAACGAGGTTTTGATCCTCGGCACTCTGGGTTATAGGCCCAGCAAGCTTCCACTGCGCCACCATGCCTCATGTAAATTTAGAAAAACAACAAACAAAATAAAAGCAGACATTCTAAAAACATTCTAAAATAATTATTAAATTTGAATAACAGTGAAGCAAAAATACCTCTTTAGCAGAGCGAGGTTTCGGTCCTCGGGCCTCTGGGTTATGGGCCCATCACGCTCCCACGGCACCCCTCTGCGTAACTATTTGTGATGAAAATGAAATCACTTTCAAGAAAATAATTATCCTGAGCAGACCGAGGTTGTGGTCAACCAAACTCTCGGGTACTGACCAAGAAAGTGTCTACTTTGTCACTCCGAGTCGAGTACCTCATGTCATACCAAAAACTTGTTAGCAGAGCGAGGTTTCGATCCTCGGACCTCTGGGTTATGGGCCCAGCACGCTTCAACTGCGCCACTATGCCTCATGTAAATTTAGAAAATGCAAACAAAATTAAAGCAGACATTCTAAAAACATTCTACAATATTTATTAAATGTGAATAGCAGTGAAGCAAAAATACCTAGTTAGCAAAGCGAGGTTTTGGTCCTCGGACCTCTGGGCTATGGGCCCATCACGCTCCCGCTGCACTACTCTGCGTAACTATTTTTAATGAAAATGAAATCCCTATCAAATACAAAATTATCCTGAGCAGACCGAGGTTGTGATCATCCGAACTCTCGGTTACTGACCAAGAAAGGGTCTACTTTGTCACTCTGAGTCGAGTACTTCAAGTCATACCAAAAACTTATTAGCAGCAGAACGAGGTTTTGATCCTCGGCACTCTGGGTTATAGGCCCAGCAAGCTTCCACTGCGCCACCATGCCTCATGTAAATTTAGAAAAACAACAAACAAAATAAAAGCAGACATTCTAAAAACATTCTAAAATAATTATTAAATTTGAATAACAGTGAAGCAAAAATACCTCTTTAGCAGAGCGAGGTTTCGGTCCTCGGGCCTCTGGGTTATGGGCCCATCACGCTCCCACGGCACCACTCTGCGTAACTATTTGTGATGAAAATGAAATCACTTTCAAGAAAATAATTATCCTGAGCAGACCGAGGTTGTGGTCAACCAAACTCTCGGGTACTGACCAAGAAAGTGTCTACTTTGTCACTCCGAGTCGAGTACCTCATGTCATACCAAAAACTTGTTAGCAGAGCGAGGTTTCGATCCTCGGACCTCTGGGTTATGGGCCCAGCACGCTTCAACTGCGCCACTATGCCTCATGTAAATTTAGAAAATGCAAACAAAATTAAAGCAGACATTCTAAAAACATTCTACAATATTTATTAAATGTGAATAGCAGTGAAGCAAAAATACCTAGTTAGCAAAGCGAGGTTTTGGTCCTCGGACCTCTGGGCTATGGGCCCATCACGCTCCCGCTGCACTACTCTGCGTAACTATTTTTAATGAAAATGAAATCCCTATCAAATACAAAATTATCCTGAGCAGACCGAGGTTGTGATCATCCGAACTCTCGGTTACTGACCAAGAAAGGGTCTACTTTGTCACTCTGAGTCGAGTACTTCAAGTCATACCAAAAACTTATTAGCAGCAGAACGAGGTTTTGATCCTCGGCACTCTGGGTTATAGGCCCAGCAAGCTTCCACTGCGCCACCATGCCTCATGTAAATTTAGAAAAACAACAAACAAAATAAAAGCAGACATTCTAAAAACATTCTAAAATAATTATTAAATTTGAATAACAGTGAAGCAAAAATACCTCTTTAGCAGAGCGAGGTTTCGGTCCTCGGGCCTCTGGGTTATGGGCCCATCACGCTCCCACGGCACCACTCTGCGTAACTATTTGTAATGAAAATGAAATCACTTTCAAGAAAATAATTATCCTGAGCAGACCGAGGTTGTGGTCAACCAAACTCTCGGGTACTGACCAAGAAAGTGTCTACTTTGTCACTCCGAGTCGAGTACCTCATGTCATACCAAAAACTTGTTAGCAGAGCGAGGTTTCGATCCTCGGACCTCTGGGTTATGGGCCCAGCACGCTTCAACTGCGCCACTATGCCTCATGTAAATTTAGAAAATGCAAACAAAATTAAAGCAGACATTCTAAAAACATTCTACAATATTTATTAAATGTGAATAGCAGTGAAGCAAAAATACCTAGTTAGCAAAGCGAGGTTTAGGTCCTCGGACCTCTGGGCTATGGGCCCATCACGCTCCCGCTGCACTACTCTGCGTAACTATTTTTAATGAAAATGAAATCTCTATCAAATACAAAATTATCCTGAGCAGACCGAGGTTGTGATCATCCGAACTCTCGGTTACTGACCAAGAAAGGGTCTACTTTGTCACTCTGAGTCGAGTACTTCAAGTCATACCAAAAACTTATTAGCAGCAGAACGAGGTTTTGATCCTCGGCACTCTGGGTTATAGGCCCAGCAAGCTTCCACTGCGCCACCATGCCTCATGTAAATTTAGAAAAACAACAAACAAAATAAAAGCAGACATTCTAAAAACATTCTAAAATAATTATTAAATTTGAATAACAGTGAAGCAAAAATACCTCTTTAGCAGAGCGAGGTTTCGGTCCTCGGGCCTCTGGGTTATGGGCCCATCACGCTCCCACGGCACCACTCTGCGTAACTATTTGTAATGAAAATGAAATCACTTTCAAGAAAATAATTATCCTGAGCAGACCGAGGTTGTGGTCAACCAAACTCTCGGGTACTGACCAAGAAAGTGTCTACTTTGTCACTCCGAGTCGAGTACCTCATGTCATACCAAAAACTTGTTAGCAGAGCGAGGTTTCGATCCTCGGACCTCTGGGTTATGGGCCCAGCACGCTTCAACTGCGCCACTATGCCTCATGTAAATTTAGAAAATGCAAACAAAATTAAAGCAGACATTCTAAAAACATTCTACAATATTTATTAAATGTGAATAGCAGTGAAGCAAAAATACCTAGTTAGCAAAGCGAGGTTTTGGTCCTCGGACCTCTGGGCTATGGGCCCATCACGCTCCCGCTGCACTACTCTGCGTAACTATTTTTAATGAAAATGAAATCCCTATCAAATACAAAATTATCCTGAGCAGACCGAGGTTGTGATCATCCGAACTCTCGGTTACTGACCAAGAAAGGGTCTACTTTGTCACTCTGAGTCGAGTACTTCAAGTCATACCAAAAACTTATTAGCAGCAGAACGAGGTTTTGATCCTCGGCACTCTGGGTTATAGGCCCAGCAAGCTTCCACTGCGCCACCATGCCTCATGTAAATTTAGAAAAACAACAAACAAAATAAAAGCAGACATTCTAAAAACATTCTAAAATAATTATTAAATTTGAATAACAGTAAAGCAAAAATACCTCTTTAGCAGAGCGAGGTTTCGGTCCTCGGGCCTCTGGGTTATGGGCCCATCACGCTCCCACGGCACCACTCTGCGTAACTATTTGTGATGAAAATGAAATCACTTTCAAGAAAATAATTATCCTGAGCAGACCGAGGTTGTGGTCAACCAAACTCTCGGGTACTGACCAAGAAAGTGTCTACTTTGTCACTCCGAGTCGAGTACCTCATGTCATACCAAAAACTTGTTAGCAGAGCGAGGTTTCGATCCTCGGACCTCTGGGTTATGGGCCCAGCACGCTTCAACTGCGCCACTATGCCTCATGTAAATTTAGAAAATGCAAACAAAATTAAAGCAGACATTCTAAAAACATTCTACAATATTTATTAAATGTGAATAGCAGTGAAGCAAAAATACCTAGTTAGCAAAGCGAGGTTTTGGTCCTCGGTCCTCTGGGCTATGGGCCCATCACGCTCCCGCTGCACTACTCTGCGTAACTATTTTTAATGAAAATGAAATCCCTATCAAATACAAAATTATCCTGAGCAGACCGAGGTTGTGATCATCCGAACTCTCGGTTACTGACCAAGAAAGGGTCTACTTTGTCACTCTGAGTCGAGTACTTCAAGTCATACCAAAAACTTATTAGCAGCAGAACGAGGTTTTGATCCTCGGCACTCTGGGTTATAGGCCCAGCAAGCTTCCACTGCGCCACCATGCCTCATGTAAATTTAGAAAAACAACAAACAAAATAAAAGCAGACATTCTAAAAACATTCTAAAATAATTATTAAATTTGAATAACAGTGAAGCAAAAATACCTCTTTAGCAGAGCGAGGTTTCGGTCCTCGGGCCTCTGGGTTATGGGCCCATCACGCTCCCACGGCACCACTCTGCGTAACTATTTGTAATGAAAATGAAATCACTTTCAAGAAAATAATTATCCTGAGCAGACCGAGGTTGTGGTCAACCAAACTCTCGGGTACTGACCAAGAAAGTGTCTACTTTGTCACTCCGAGTCGAGTACCTCATGTCATACCAAAAACTTGTTAGCAGAGCGAGGTTTCGATCCTCGGACCTCTGGGTTATGGGCCCAGCACGCTTCAACTGCGCCACTATGCCTCATGTAAATTTAGAAAATGCAAACAAAATTAAAGCAGACATTCTAAAAACATTCTACAATATTTATTAAATGTGAATAGCAGTGAAGCAAAAATACCTAGTTAGCAAAGCGAGGTTTTGGTCCTCGGACCTCTGGGCTATGGGCCCATCACGCTCCCGCTGCACTACTCTGCGTAACTATTTTTAATGAAAATGAAATCCCTATCAAATACAAAATTATCCTGAGCAGACCGAGGTTGTGATCATCCGAACTCTCGGTTACTGACCAAGAAAGGGTCTACTTTGTCACTCTGAGTCGAGTACTTCAAGTCATACCAAAAACTTATTAGCAGCAGAACGAGGTTTTGATCCTCGGCACTCTGGGTTATAGGCCCAGCAAGCTTCCACTGCGCCACCATGCCTCATGTAAATTTAGAAAAACAACAAACAAAATAAAAGCAGACATTCTAAAAACATTCTAAAATAATTATTAAATTTGAATAACAGTGAAGCAAAAATACCTCTTTAGCAGAGCGAGGTTTCGGTCCTCGGGCCTCTGGGTTATGGGCCCATCACGCTCCCACGGCACCACTCTGCGTAACTATTTGTAATGAAAATGAAATCACTTTCAAGAAAATAATTATCCTGAGCAGACCGAGGTTGTGGTCAACCAAACTCTCGGGTACTGACCAAGAAAGTGTCTACTTTGTCACTCCGAGTCGAGTACCTCATGTCATACCAAAAACTTGTTAGCAGAGCGAGGTTTCGATCCTCGGACCTCTGGGTTATGGGCCCAGCACGCTTCAACTGCGCCACTATGCCTCATGTAAATTTAGAAAATGCAAACAAAATTAAAGCAGACATTCTAAAAACATTCTACAATATTTATTAAATGTGAATAGCAGTGAAGCAAAAATACCTAGTTAGCAAAGCGAGGTTTTGGTCCTCGGACCTCTGGGCTATGGGCCCATCACGCTCCCGCTGCACTACTCTGCGTAACTATTTTTAATGAAAATGAAATTCCTATCAAATACAAAATTATCCTGAGCAGACCGAGGTTGTGATCATCCGAACTCTCGGTTACTGACCAAGAAAGGGTCTACTTTGTCACTCTGAGTCGAGTACTTCAAGTCATACCAAAAACTTATTAGCAGCAGAACGAGGTTTTGATCCTCGGCACTCTGGGTTATAGGCCCAGCAAGCTTCCACTGCGCCACCATGCCTCATGTAAATTTAGAAAAACAACAAACAAAATAAAAGCAGACATTCTAAAAACATTCTAAAATAATTATTAAATTTGAATAACAGTGAAGCAAAAATACCTCTTTAGCAGAGCGAGGTTTCGGTCCTCTGGCCTCTGGGTTATGGGCCCATCACGCTCCCACGGCACCACTCTGCGTAACTATTTGTGATGAAAATGAAATCACTTTCAAGAAAATAATTATCCTGAGCAGACCGAGGTTGTGGTCAACCAAACTCTCGGGTACTGACCAAGAAAGTGTCTACTTTGTCACTCCGAGTCGAGTACCTCATGTCATACCAAAAACTTGTTAGCAGAGCGAGGTTTCGATCCTCGGACCTCTGGGTTATGGGCCCAGCACGCTTCAACTGCGCCACTATGCCTCATGTAAATTTAGAAAATGCAAACAAAATTAAAGCAGACATTCTAAAAACATTCTACAATATTTATTAAATGTGAATAGCAGTGAAGCAAAAATACCTAGTTAGCAAAGCGAGGTTTTGGTCCTCGGACCTCTGGGCTATGGGCCCATCACGCTCCCGCTGCACTACTCTGCGTAACTATTTTTAATGAAAATGAAATCCCTATCAAATACAAAATTATCCTGAGCAGACCGAGGTTGTGATCATCCGAACTCTCGGTTACTGACCAAGAAAGGGTCTACTTTGTCACTCTGAGTCGAGTACTTCAAGTCATACCAAAAACTTATTAGCAGCAGAACGAGGTTTTGATCCTCGGCACTCTGGGTTATAGGCCCAGCAAGCTTCCACTGCGCCACCATGCCTCATGTAAATTTAGAAAAACAACAAACAAAATAAAAGCAGACATTCTAAAAACATTCTAAAATAATTATTAAATTTGAATAACAGTGAAGCAAAAATACCTCTTTAGCAGAGCGAGGTTTCGGTCCTCGGGCCTCTGGGTTATGGGCCCATCACGCTCCCACGGCACCACTCTGCGTAACTATTTGTGATGAAAATGAAATCACTTTCAAGAAAATAATTATCCTGAGCAGACCGAGGTTGTGGTCAACCAAACTCTCGGGTACTGACCAAGAAAGTGTCTACTTTGTCACTCCGAGTCGAGTACCTCATGTCATACCAAAAACTTGTTAGCAGAGCGAGGTTTCGATCCTCGGACCTCTGGGTTATGGGCCCAGCACGCTTCAACTGCGCCACTATGCCTCATGTAAATTTAGAAAATGCAAACAAAATTAAAGCAGACATTCTAAAAACATTCTACAATATTTATTAAATGTGAATAGCAGTGAAGCAAAAATACCTAGTTAGCAAAGCGAGGTTTTGGTCCTCGGACCTCTGGGCTATGGGCCCATCACGCTCCCGCTGCACTACTCTGCGTAACTATTTTTAATGAAAATGAAATCCCTATCAAATACAAAATTATCCTGAGCAGACCGAGGTTGTGATCATCCGAACTCTCGGTTACTGACCAAGAAAGGGTCTACTTTGTCACTCTGAGTCGAGTACTTCAAGTCATACCAAAAACTTATTAGCAGCAGAACGAGGTTTTGATCCTCGGCACTCTGGGTTATAGGCCCAGCAAGCTTCCACTGCGCCACCATGCCTCATGTAAATTTAGAAAAACAACAAACAAAATAAAAGCAGACATTCTAAAAACATTCTAAAATAATTATTAAATTTGAATAACAGTGAAGCAAAAATACCTCTTTAGCAGAGCGAGGTTTCGGTCCTCGGGCCTCTGGGTTATGGGCCCATCACGCTCCCACGGCACCACTCTGCGTAACTATTTGTAATGAAAATGAAATCACTTTCAAGAAAATAATTATCCTGAGCAGACCGAGGTTGTGGTCAACCAAACTCGGGTACTGACCAAGAAAGTGTCTACTTTGTCACTCCGAGTCGAGTACCTCATGTCATACCAAAAACTTGTTAGCAGAGCGAGGTTTCGATCCTCGGACCTCTGGGTTATGGGCCCAGCACGCTTCAACTGCGCCACTATGCCTCATGTAAATTTAGAAAATGCAAACAAAATTAAAGCAGACATTCTAAAAACATTCTACAATATTTATTAAATGTGAATAGCAGTGAAGCAAAAATACCTAGTTAGCAAAGCGAGGTTTTGGTCCTCGGACCTCTGGGCTATGGGCCCATCACGCTCCCGCTGCACTACTCTGCGTAACTATTTTTAATGAAAATGAAATCCCTATCAAATACAAAATTATCCTGAGCAGACCGAGGTTGTGATCATCCGAACTCTCGGTTACTGACCAAGAAAGGGTCTACTTTGTCACTCTGAGTCGAGTACTTCAAGTCATACCAAAAACTTATTAGCAGCAGAACGAGGTTTTGATCCTCGGCACTCTGGGTTATAGGCCCAGCAAGCTTCCACTGCGCCACCATGCCTCATGTAAATTTAGAAAAACAACAAACAAAATAAAAGCAGACATTCTAAAAACATTCTAAAATAATTATTAAATTTGAATAACAGTGAAGCAAAAATACCTCTTTAGCAGAGCGAGGTTTCGGTCCTCGGGCCTCTGGGTTATGGGCCCATCACGCTCCCACGGCACCACTCTGCGTAACTATTTGTAATGAAAATGAAATCACTTTCAAGAAAATAATTATCCTGAGCAGACCGAGGTTGTGGTCAACCAAACTCTCGGGTACTGACCAAGAAAGTGTCTACTTTGTCACTCCGAGTCGAGTACCTCATGTCATACCAAAAACTTGTTAGCAGAGCGAGGTTTCGATCCTCGGACCTCTGGGTTATGGGCCCAGCACGCTTCAACTGCGCCACTATGCCTCATGTAAATTTAGAAAATGCAAACAAAATTAAAGCAGACATTCTAAAAACATTCTACAATATTTATTAAATGTGAATAGCAGTGAAGCAAAAATACCTAGTTAGCAAAGCGAGGTTTTGGTCCTCGGACCTCTGGGCTATGGGCCCATCACGCTCCCGCTGCACTACTCTGCGTAACTATTTTTAATGAAAATGAAATTCCTATCAAATACAAAATTATCCTGAGCAGACCGAGGTTGTGATCATCCGAACTCTCGGTTACTGACCAAGAAAGGGTCTACTTTGTCACTCTGAGTCGAGTACTTCAAGTCATACCAAAAACTTATTAGCAGCAGAACGAGGTTTTGATCCTCGGCACTCTGGGTTATAGGCCCAGCAAGCTTCCACTGCGCCACCATGCCTCATGTAAATTTAGAAAAACAACAAACAAAATAAAAGCAGACATTCTAAAAACATTCTAAAATAATTATTAAATTTGAATAACAGTGAAGCAAAAATACCTCTTTAGCAGAGCGAGGTTTCGGTCCTCTGGCCTCTGGGTTATGGGCCCATCACGCTCCCACGGCACCACTCTGCGTAACTATTTGTGATGAAAATGAAATCACTTTCAAGAAAATAATTATCCTGAGCAGACCGAGGTTGTGGTCAACCAAACTCTCGGGTACTGACCAAGAAAGTGTCTACTTTGTCACTCCGAGTCGAGTACCTCATGTCATACCAAAAACTTGTTAGCAGAGCGAGGTTTCGATCCTCGGACCTCTGGGTTATGGGCCCAGCACGCTTCAACTGCGCCACTATGCCTCATGTAAATTTAGAAAATGCAAACAAAATTAAAGCAGACATTCTAAAAACATTCTACAATATTTATTAAATGTGAATAGCAGTGAAGCAAAAATACCTAGTTAGCAAAGCGAGGTTTTGGTCCTCGGACCTCTGGGCTATGGGCCCATCACGCTCCCGCTGCACTACTCTGCGTAACTATTTTTAATGAAAATGAAATCCCTATCAAATACAAAATTATCCTGAGCAGACCGAGGTTGTGATCATCCGAACTCTCGGTTACTGACCAAGAAAGGGTCTACTTTGTCACTCTGAGTCGAGTACTTCAAGTCATACCAAAAACTTATTAGCAGCAGAACGAGGTTTTGATCCTCGGCACTCTGGGTTATAGGCCCAGCAAGCTTCCACTGCGCCACCATGCCTCATGTAAATTTAGAAAAACAACAAACAAAATAAAAGCAGACATTCTAAAAACATTCTAAAATAATTATTAAATTTGAATAACAGTGAAGCAAAAATACCTCTTTAGCAGAGCGAGGTTTCGGTCCTCGGGCCTCTGGGTTATGGGCCCATCACGCTCCCACGGCACCACTCTGCGTAACTATTTGTGATGAAAATGAAATCACTTTCAAGAAAATAATTATCCTGAGCAGACCGAGGTTGTGGTCAACCAAACTCTCGGGTACTGACCAAGAAAGTGTCTACTTTGTCACTCCGAGTCGAGTACCTCATGTCATACCAAAAACTTGTTAGCAGAGCGAGGTTTCGATCCTCGGACCTCTGGGTTATGGGCCCAGCACGCTTCAACTGCGCCACTATGCCTCATGTAAATTTAGAAAATGCAAACAAAATTAAAGCAGACATTCTAAAAACATTCTACAATATTTATTAAATGTGAATAGCAGTGAAGCAAAAATACCTAGTTAGCAAAGCGAGGTTTTGGTCCTCGGACCTCTGGGCTATGGGCCCATCACGCTCCCGCTGCACTACTCTGCGTAACTATTTTTAATGAAAATGAAATCCCTATCAAATACAAAATTATCCTGAGCAGACCGAGGTTGTGATCATCCGAACTCTCGGTTACTGACCAAGAAAGGGTCTACTTTGTCACTCTGAGTCGAGTACTTCAAGTCATACCAAAAACTTATTAGCAGCAGAACGAGGTTTTGATCCTCGGCACTCTGGGTTATAGGCCCAGCAAGCTTCCACTGCGCCACCATGCCTCATGTAAATTTAGAAAAACAACAAACAAAATAAAAGCAGACATTCTAAAAACATTCTAAAATAATTATTAAATTTGAATAACAGTGAAGCAAAAATACCTCTTTAGCAGAGCGAGGTTTCGGTCCTCGGGCCTCTGGGTTATGGGCCCATCACGCTCCCACGGCACCACTCTGCGTAACTATTTGTAATGAAAATGAAATCACTTTCAAGAAAATAATTATCCTGAGCAGACCGAGGTTGTGGTCAACCAAACTCTCGGGTACTGACCAAGAAAGTGTCTACTTTGTCACTCCGAGTCGAGTACCTCATGTCATACCAAAAACTTGTTAGCAGAGCGAGGTTTCGATCCTCGGACCTCTGGGTTATGGGCCCAGCACGCTTCAACTGCGCCACTATGCCTCATGTAAATTTAGAAAATGCAAACAAAATTAAAGCAGACATTCTAAAAACATTCTACAATATTTATTAAATGTGAATAGCAGTGAAGCAAAAATACCTAGTTAGCAAAGCGAGGTTTTGGTCCTCGGACCTCTGGGCTATGGGCCCATCACGCTCCCGCTGCACTACTCTGCGTAACTATTTTTAATGAAAATGAAATCCCTATCAAATACAAAATTATCCTGAGCAGACCGAGGTTGTGATCATCCAAACTCTCGGTTACTGACCAAGAAAGGGTCTACTTTGTCACTCTGAGTCGAGTACTTCAAGTCATACCAAAAACTTATTAGCAGCAGAACGAGGTTTTGATCCTCGGCACTCTGGGTTATAGGCCCAGCAAGCTTCCACTGCGCCACCATGCCTCATGTAAATTTAGAAAAACAACAAACAAAATAAAAGCAGACATTCTAAAAACATTCTAAAATAATTATTAAATTTGAATAACAGTGAAGCAAAAATACCTCTTTAGCAGAGCGAGGTTTCGGTCCTCGGGCCTCTGGGTTATGGGCCCATCACGCTCCCACGGCACCACTCTGCGTAACTATTTGTAATGAAAATGAAATCACTTTCAAGAAAATAATTATCCTGAGCAGACCGAGGTTGTGGTCAACCAAACTCTCGGGTACTGACCAAGAAAGTGTCTACTTTGTCACTCCGAGTCGAGTACCTCATGTCATACCAAAAACTTGTTAGCAGAGCGAGGTTTCGATCCTCGGACCTCTGGGTTATGGGCCCAGCACGCTTCAACTGCGCCACTATGCCTCATGTAAATTTAGAAAATGCAAACAAAATTAAAGCAGACATTCTAAAAACATTCTACAATATTTATTAAATGTGAATAGCAGTGAAGCAAAAATACCTAGTTAGCAAAGCGAGGTTTTGGTCCTCGGACCTCTGGGCTATGGGCCCATCACGCTCCCGCTGCACTACTCTGCGTAACTATTTTTAATGAAAATGAAATTCCTATCAAATACAAAATTATCCTGAGCAGACCGAGGTTGTGATCATCCGAACTCTCGGTTACTGACCAAGAAAGGGTCTACTTTGTCACTCTGAGTCGAGTACTTCAAGTCATACCAAAAACTTATTAGCAGCAGAACGAGGTTTTGATCCTCGGCACTCTGGGTTATAGGCCCAGCAAGCTTCCACTGCGCCACCATGCCTCATGTAAATTTAGAAAAACAACAAACAAAATAAAAGCAGACATTCTAAAAACATTCTAAAATAATTATTAAATTTGAATAACAGTGAAGCAAAAATACCTCTTTAGCAGAGCGAGGTTTCGGTCCTCTGGCCTCTGGGTTATGGGCCCATCACGCTCCCACGGCACCACTCTGCGTAACTATTTGTGATGAAAATGAAATCACTTTCAAGAAAATAATTATCCTGAGCAGACCGAGGTTGTGGTCAACCAAACTCTCGGGTACTGACCAAGAAAGTGTCTACTTTGTCACTCCGAGTCGAGTACCTCATGTCATACCAAAAACTTGTTAGCAGAGCGAGGTTTCGATCCTCGGACCTCTGGGTTATGGGCCCAGCACGCTTCAACTGCGCCACTATGCCTCATGTAAATTTAGAAAATGCAAACAAAATTAAAGCAGACATTCTAAAAACATTCTACAATATTTATTAAATGTGAATAGCAGTGAAGCAAAAATACCTAGTTAGCAAAGCGAGGTTTTGGTCCTCGGACCTCTGGGCTATGGGCCCATCACGCTCCCGCTGCACTACTCTGCGTAACTATTTTTAATGAAAATGAAATCCCTATCAAATACAAAATTATCCTGAGCAGACCGAGGTTGTGATCATCCGAACTCTCGGTTACTGACCAAGAAAGGGTCTACTTTGTCACTCTGAGTCGAGTACTTCAAGTCATACCAAAAACTTATTAGCAGCAGAAGGTTTTGATCCTCGGCACTCTGGGTTATAGGCCCAGCAAGCTTCCACTGCGCCACCATGCCTCATGTAAATTTAGAAAAACAACAAACAAAATAAAAGCAGACATTCTAAAAACATTCTAAAATAATTATTAAATTTGAATAACAGTGAAGCAAAAATACCTCTTTAGCAGAGCGAGGTTTCGGTCCTCGGGCCTCTGGGTTATGGGCCCATCACGCTCCCACGGCACCACTCTGCGTAACTATTTGTAATGAAAATGAAATCACTTTCAAGAAAATAATTATCCTGAGCAGACCGAGGTTGTGGTCAACCAAACTCTCGGGTACTGACCAAGAAAGTGTCTACTTTGTCACTCCGAGTCGAGTACCTCATGTCATACCAAAAACTTGTTAGCAGAGCGAGGTTTCGATCCTCGGACCTCTGGGTTATGGGCCCAGCACGCTTCAACTGCGCCACTATGCCTCATGTAAATTTAGAAAATGCAAACAAAATTAAAGCAGACATTCTAAAAACATTCTACAATATTTATTAAATGTGAATAGCAGTGAAGCAAAAATACCTAGTTAGCAAAGCGAGGTTTTGGTCCTCGGACCTCTGGGCTATGGGCCCATCACGCTCCCGCTGCACTACTCTGCGTAACTATTTTTAATGAAAATGAAATCCCTATCAAATACAAAATTATCCTGAGCAGACCGAGGTTGTGATCATCCGAACTCTCGGTTACTGACCAAGAAAGGGTCTACTTTGTCACTCTGAGTCGAGTACTTCAAGTCATACCAAAAACTTATTAGCAGCAGAACGAGGTTTTGATCCTCGGCACTCTGGGTTATAGGCCCAGCAAGCTTCCACTGCGCCACCATGCCTCATGTAAATTTAGAAAAACAACAAACAAAATAAAAGCAGACATTCTAAAAACATTCTAAAATAATTATTAAATTTGAATAACAGTGAAGCAAAAATACCTCTTTAGCAGAGCGAGGTTTCGGTCCTCGGGCCTCTGGGTTATGGGCCCATCACGCTCCCACGGCACCACTCTGCGTAACTATTTGTAATGAAAATGAAATCACTTTCAAGAAAATAATTATCCTGAGCAGACCGAGGTTGTGGTCAACCAAACTCTCGGGTACTGACCAAGAAAGTGTCTACTTTGTCACTCCGAGTCGAGTACCTCATGTCATACCAAAAACTTGTTAGCAGAGCGAGGTTTCGATCCTCGGACCTCTGGGTTATGGGCCCAGCACGCTTCAACTGCGCCACTATGCCTCATGTAAATTTAGAAAATGCAAACAAAATTAAAGCAGACATTCTAAAAACATTCTACAATATTTATTAAATGTGAATAGCAGTGAAGCAAAAATACCTAGTTAGCAAAGCGAGGTTTTGGTCCTCGGACCTCTGGGCCCATCACGCTCCCGCTGCACTACTCTGCGTAACTATTTTTAATGAAAATGAAATCCCTATCAAATACAAAATTATCCTGAGCAGACCGAGGTTGTGATCATCCGAACTCTCGGTTACTGACCAAGAAAGGGTCTACTTTGTCACTCTGAGTCGAGTACTTCAAGTCATACCAAAAACTTATTAGCAGCAGAACGAGGTTTTGATCCTCGGCACTCTGGGTTATAGGCCCAGCAAGCTTCCACTGCGCCACCATGCCTCATGTAAATTTAGAAAAACAACAAACAAAATAAAAGCAGACATTCTAAAAACATTCTAAAATAATTATTAAATTTGAATAACAGTGAAGCAAAAATACCTCTTTAGCAGAGCGAGGTTTCGGTCCTCGGGCCTCTGGGTAATGGGCCCATCACGCTCCCACGGCACCACTCTGCGTAACTATTTGTAATGAAAATGAAATCACTTTCAAGAAAATAATTATCCTGAGCAGACCGAGGTTGTGGTCAACCAAACTCTCGGGTACTGACCAAGAAAGTGTCTACTTTGTCACTCCGAGTCGAGTACCTCATGTCATACCAAAAACTTGTTAGCAGAGCGAGGTTTCGATCCTCGGACCTCTGGGTTATGGGCCCAGCACGCTTCAACTGCGCCACTATGCCTCATGTAAATTTAGAAAATGCAAACAAAATTAAAGCAGACATTCTAAAAACATTCTACAATATTTATTAAATGTGAATAGCAGTGAAGCAAAAATACCTAGTTAGCAAAGCGAGGTTTTGGTCCTCGGACCTCTGGGCCCATCACGCTCCCGCTGCACTACTCTGCGTAACTATTTTTAATGAAAATGAAATCCCTATCAAATACAAAATTATCCTGAGCAGACCGAGGTTGTGATCATCCGAACTCTCGGTTACTGACCAAGAAAGGGTCTACTTTGTCACTCTGAGTCGAGTACTTCAAGTCATACAAAAAACTTATTAGCAGCAGAACGAGGTTTTGATCCTCGGCACTCTGGGTTATAGGCCCAGCAAGCTTCCACTGCGCCACCATGCCTCATGTAAATTTAGAAAAACAACAAACAAAATAAAAGCAGACATTCTAAAAACATTCTAAAATAATTATTAAATTTGAATAACAGTGAAGCAAAAATACCTCTTTAGCAGAGCGAGGTTTCGGTCCTCGGGCCTCTGGGTTATGGGCCCATCACGCTCCCACGGCACCACTCTGCGTAACTATTTGTAATGAAAATGAAATCACTTTCAAGAAAATAATTATCCTGAGCAGACCGAGGTTGTGGTCAACCAAACTCTCGGGTACTGACCAAGAAAGTGTCTACTTTGTCACTCCGAGTCGAGTACCTCATGTCATACCAAAAACTTGTTAGCAGAGCGAGGTTTCGATCCTCGGACCTCTGGGTTATGGGCCCAGCACGCTTCAACTGCGCCACTATGCCTCATGTAAATTTAGAAAATGCAAACAAAATTAAAGCAGACATTCTAAAAACATTCTACAATATTTATTAAATGTGAATAGCAGTGAAGCAAAAATACCTAGTTAGCAAAGCGAGGTTTTGGTCCTCGGACCTCTGGGCTATGGGCCCATCACGCTCCCGCTGCACTACTCTGCGTAACTATTTTTAATGAAAATGAAATCCCTATCAAATACAAAATTATCCTGAGCAGACCGAGGTTGTGATCATCCGAACTCTCGGTTACTGACCAAGAAAGGGTCTACTTTGTCACTCTGAGTCGAGTACTTCAAGTCATACCAAAAACTTATTAGCAGCAGAACGAGGTTTTGATCCTCGGCACTCTGGGTTATAGGCCCAGCAAGCTTCCACTGCGCCACCATGCCTCATGTAAATTTAGAAAAACAACAAACAAAATAAAAGCAGACATTCTAAAAACATTCAAAAATAATTATTAAATTTGAATAACAGTGAAGCAAAAATACCTCTTTAGCAGAGCGAGGTTTCGGTCCTCGGGCCTCTGGGTTATGGGCCCATCACGCTCCCACGGCACCACTCTGCGTAACTATTTGTAATGAAAATGAAATCACTTTCAAGAAAATAATTATCCTGAGCAGACCGAGGTTGTGGTCAACCAAACTCTCGGGTACTGACCAAGAAAGTGTCTACTTTGTCACTCCGAGTCGAGTACCTCATGTCATACCAAAAACTTGTTAGCAGAGCGAGGTTTCGATCCTCGGACCTCTGGGTTATGGGCCCAGCACGCTTCAACTGCGCCACTATGCCTCATGTAAATTTAGAAAATGCAAACAAAATTAAAGTAGACATTCTAAAAACATTCTACAATATTTATTAAATGTGAATAGCAGTGAAGCAAAAATACCTAGTTAGCAAAGCGAGGTTTTGGTCCTCGGACCTCTGGGCTATGGGCCCATCACGCTCCCGCTGCACTACTCTGCGTAACTATTTTTAATGAAAATGAAATCCCTATCAAATACAAAATTATCCTGAGCAGACCGAGGTTGTGATCATCCGAACTCTCGGTTACTGACCAAGAAAGGGTCTACTTTGTCACTCTGAGTCGAGTACTTCAAGTCATACCAAAAACTTATTAGCAGCAGAACGAGGTTTTGATCCTCGGCACTCTGGGTTATAGGCCCAGCAAGCTTCCACTGCGCCACCATGCCTCATGTAAATTTAGAAAAACAACAAACAAAATAAAAGCAGACATTCTAAAAACATTCTAAAATAATTATTAAATTTGAATAACAGTGAAGCAAAAATACCTCTTTAGCAGAGCGAGGTTTCGGTCCTCGGGCCTCTGGGTTATGGGCCCATCACGCTCCCACGGCACCACTCTGCGTAACTATTTGTGATGAAAATGAAATCACTTTCAAGAAAATAATTATCCTGAGCAGACCGAGGTTGTGGTCAACCAAACTCTCGGGTACTGACCAAGAAAGTGTCTACTTTGTCACTCCGAGTCGAGTACCTCATGTCATACCAAAAACTTGTTAGCAGAGCGAGGTTTCGATCCTCGGACCTCTGGGTTATGGGCCCAGCACGCTTCAACTGCGCCACTATGCCTCATGTAAATTTAGAAAAACAACAAACAAAATAAAAGCAGACATTCTAAAAACATTCTAAAATAATTATTAAATTTGAATAACAGTGAAGCAAAAATACCTCTTTAGCAGAGCGAGGTTTCGGTCCTCGGGCCTCTGGGTTATGGGCCCATCACGCTCCCACGGCACCACTCTGCGTAACTATTTGTAATGAAAATGAAATCACTTTCAAGAAAATAATTATCCTGAGCAGACCGAGGTTGTGGTCAACCAAACTCTCGGGTACTGACCAAGAAAGTGTCTACTTTGTCACTCCGAGTCGAGTACCTCATGTCATACCAAAAACTTGTTAGCAGAGCGAGGTTTCGATCCTCGGACCTCTGGGTTATGGGCCCAGCACGCTTCAACTGCGCCACTATGCCTCATGTAAATTTAGAAAATGCAAACAAAATTAAAGCAGACATTCTAAAAACATTCTACAATATTTATTAAATGTGAATAGCAGTGAAGCAAAAATACCTAGTTAGCAAAGCGAGGTTTTGGTCCTCGGACCTCTGGGCTATGGGCCCATCACGCTCCCGCTGCACTACTCTGCGTAACTATTTTTAATGAAAATGAAATCCCTATCAAATACAAAATTATCCTGAGCAGACCGAGGTTGTGATCATCCGAACTCTCGGTTACTGACCAAGAAAGGGTCTACTTTGTCACTCTGAGTTGAGTACTTCAAGTCATACCAAAAACTTATTAGCAGCAGAACGAGGTTTTGATCCTCGGCACTCTGGGTTATAGGCCCAGCAAGCTTCCACTGCGCCACCCTGCCTCATGTAAATTTAGAAAAACAACAAACAAAATAAAAGCAGACATTCTAAAAACATTCTAAAATAATTATTAAATTTGAATAACAGTGAAGCAAAAATACCTCTTTAGCAGAGCGAGGTTTCGGTCCTCGGGCCTCTGGGTTATGGGCCCATCACGCTCCCACGGCACCACTCTGCGTAACTATTTGTAATGAAAATGAAATCACTTTCAAGAAAATAATTATCCTGAGCAAACCGAGGTTGTGGTCAACCAAACTCTCGGGTACTGACCAAGAAAGTGTCTACTTTGTCACTCCGAGTCGAGTACCTCATGTCATACCAAAAACTTGTTAGCAGAGCGAGGTTTCGATCCTCGGACCTCTGGGTTATGGGCCCAGCACGCTTCAACTGCGCCACTATGCCTCATGTAAATTTAGAAAATGCAAACAAAATTAAAGCAGACATTCTAAAAACATTCTACAATATTTATTAAATGTGAATAGCAGTGAAGCAAAAATACCTAGTTAGCAAAGCGAGGTTTTGGTCCTCGGACCTCTGGGCTATGGGCCCATCACGCTCCCGCTGCACTACTCTGCGTAACTATTTTTAATGAAAATGAAATCCCTATCAAATACAAAATTATCCTGAGCAGACCGAGGTTGTGATCATCCGAACTCTCGGTTACTGACCAAGAAAGGGTCTACTTTGTCACTCTGAGTCGAGTACTTCAAGTCATACCAAAAACTTATTAGCAGCAGAACGAGGTTTTGATCCTCGGCACTCTGGGTTATAGGCCCAGCAAGCTTCCACTGCGCCACCATGCCTCATGTAAATTTAGAAAAACAACAAACAAAATAAAAGCAGACATTCTAAAAACATTCTAAAATAATTATTAAATTTGAATAACAGTGAAGCAAAAATACCTCTTTAGCAGAGCGAGGTTTCGGTCCTCGGGCCTCTGGGTTATGGGCCCATCACGCTCCCACGGCACCACTCTGCGTAACTATTTGTGATGAAAATGAAATCACTTTCAAGAAAATAATTATCCTGAGCAGACCGAGGTTGTGGTCAACCAAACTCTCGGGTACTGACCAAGAAAGTGTCTACTTTGTCACTCCGAGTCGAGTACCTCATGTCATACCAAAAACTTGTTAGCAGAGCGAGGTTTCGATCCTCGGACCTCTGGGTTATGGGCCCAGCACGCTTCAACTGCGCCACTATGCCTCATGTAAATTTAGAAAAACAACAAACAAAATAAAAGCAGACATTCTAAAAACATTCTAAAATAATTATTAAATTTGAATAACAGTGAAGCAAAAATACCTCTTTAGCAGAGCGAGGTTTCGGTCCTCGGGCCTCTGGGTTATGGGCCCATCACGCTCCCACGGCACCACTCTGCGTAACTATTTGTAATGAAAATGAAATCACTTTCAAGAAAATAATTATCCTGAGCAGACCGAGGTTGTGGTCAACCAAACTCTCGGGTACTGACCAAGAAAGTGTCTACTTTGTCACTCCGAGTCGAGTACCTCATGTCATACCAAAAACTTGTTAGCAGAGCGAGGTTTCGATCCTCGGACCTCTGGGTTATGGGCCCAGCACGCTTCAACTGCGCCACTATGCCTCATGTAAATTTAGAAAATGCAAACAAAATTAAAGCAGACATTCTAAAAACATTCTACAATATTTATTAAATGTGAATAGCAGTGAAGCAAAAATACCTAGTTAGCAAAGCGAGGTTTTGGTCCTCGGACCTCTGGGCTATGGGCCCATCACGCTCCCGCTGCACTACTCTGCGTAACTATTTTTATTGAAAATGAAATCCCTATCAAATACAAAATTATCCTGAGCAGACCGAGGTTGTGATCATCCGAACTCTCGGTTACTGACCAAGAAAGGGTCTACTTTGTCACTCTGAGTCGAGTACTTCAAGTCATACCAAAAACTTATTAGCAGCAGAACGAGGTTTTGATCCTCGGCACTCTGGGTTATAGGCCCAGCAAGCTTCCACTGCGCCACCATGCCTCATGTAAATTTAGAAAAACAACAAACAAAATAAAAGCAGACATTCTAAAAACATTCTAAAATAATTATTAAATTTGAATAACAGTGAAGCAAAAATACCTCTTTAGTAGAGCGAGGCTTCGGTCCTCGGGCCTCTGGGTTATGGGCCCATCACGCTCCCACGGCACCACTCTGCGTAACTATTTGTAATGAAAATGAAATCACTTTCAAGAAAATAATTATCCTGAGCAGACCGAGGTTGTGGTCAACCAAACTCTCGGGTACTGACCAAGAAAGTGTCTACTTTGTCACTCCGAGTCGAGTACCTCATGTCATACCAAAAACTTGTTAGCAGAGCGAGGTTTCGATCCTCGGACCTCTGGGTTATGGGCCCAGCACGCTTCAACTGCGCCACTATGCCTCATGTAAATTTAGAAAATGCAAACAAAATTAAAGCAGACATTCTAAAAACATTCTACAATATTTATTAAATGTGAATAGCAGTGAAGCAAAAATACCTAGTTAGCAAAGCGAGGTTTTGGTCCTCGGACCTCTGGGCTATGGGCCCATCACGCTCCCGCTGCACTACTCTGCGTAACTATTTTTAATGAAAATGAAATCCCTATCAAATACAAAATTATCCTGAGCAGACCGAGGTTGTGATCATCCGAACTCTCGGTTACTGACCAAGAAAGGGTCTACTTTGTCACTCTGAGTCGAGTACTTCAAGTCATACCAAAAACTTATTAGCAGCAGAACGAGGTTTTGATCCTCGGCACTCTGGGTTATAGGCCCAGCAAGCTTCCACTGCGCCACCATGCCTCATGTAAATTTAGAAAAACAACAAACAAAATAAAAGCAGACATTCTAAAAACATTCTAAAATAATTATTAAATTTGAATAACAGTGAAGCAAAAATACCTCTTTAGCAGAGCGAGGTTTCGGTCCTCGGGCCTCTGGGTTATGGGCCCATCACGCTCCCACGGCACCACTCTGCGTAACTATTTGTAATGAAAATGAAATCACTTTCAAGAAAATAATTATCCTGAGCAGACCGAGGTTGTGGTCAACCAAACTCTCGGGTACTGACCAAGAAAGTGTCTACTTTGTCACTCCGAGTCGAGTACCTCATGTCATACCAAAAACTTGTTAGCAGAGCGAGGTTTCGATCCTCGGACCTCTGGGTTATGGGCCCAGCACGCTTCAACTGCGCCACTATGCCTCATGTAAATTTAGAAAATGCAAACAAAATTAAAGCAGACATTCTAAAAACATTCTACAATATTTATTAAATGTGAATAGCAGTGAAGCAAAAATACCTAGTTAGCAAAGCGAGGTTTTGGTCCTCGGACCTCTGGGCTATGGGCCCATCACGCTCCCGCTGCACTACTCTGCGTAACTATTTTTAATGAAAATGAAATCCCTATCAAATACAAAATTATCCTGAGCAGACCGAGGTTGTGATCATCCGAACTCTCGGTTACTGACCAAGAAAGGGTCTACTTTGTCACTCTGAGTCGAGTACTTCAAGTCATACCAAAAACTTATTAGCAGCAGAACGAGGTTTTGATCCTCGGCACTCTGGGTTATAGGCCCAGCAAGCTTCCACTGCGCCACCATGCCTCATGTAAATTTACTAAAACAACAAACAAAATAAAAGCAGACATTCTAAAAACATTCTAAAATAATTATTAAATTTGAATAACAGTGAAGCAAAAATACCTCTTTAGCAGAGCGAGGTTTCGGTCCTCGGGCCTCTGGGTTATGGGCCCATCACGCTCCCACGGCAACACTCTGCGTAACTATTTGTAATGAAAATGAAATCACTTTCAAGAAAATAATTATCCTGAGCAGACCGAGGTTGTGGTCAACCAAACTCTCGGGTACTGACCAAGAAAGTGTCTACTTTGTCACTCCGAGTCGAGTACCTCATGTCATACCAAAAACTTGTTAGCAGAGCGAGGTTTCGATCCTCGGACCTCTGGGTTATGGGCCCAGCACACTTCAACTGCGCCACTATGCCTCATGTAAATTTAGAAAATGCAAACAAAATTAAAGCAGACATTCTAAAAACATTCTACAATATTTATTAAATGTGAATAGCAGTGAAGCAAAAATACCTAGTTAGCAAAGCGAGGTTTTGGTCCTCGGACCTCTGGGCTATGGGCCCATCACGCTCCCGCTGCACTACTCTGCGTAACTATTTTTAATGAAAATGAAATCCCTATCAAATACAAAATTATCCTGAGCAGACCGAGGTTGTGATCATCCGAACTCTCGGTTACTGACCAAGAAAGGGTCTACTTTGTCACTCTGAGTCGAGTACTTCAAGTCATACCAAAAACTTATTAGCAGCAGAACGAGGTTTTGATCCTCGGCACTCTGGGTTATAGGCCCAGCAAGCTTCCACTGCGCCACCATGCCTCATGTAAATTTAGAAAAACAACAAACAAAATAAAAGCAGACATTCTAAAAACATTCTAAAATAATTATTAAATTTGAATAACAGTGAAGCAAAAATACCTCTTTAGCAGAGCGAGGTTTCGGTCCTCGGGCCTCTGGGTTATGGGCCCATCACGCTCCCACGGCACCACTCTGCGTAACTATTTGTGATGAAAATGAAATCACTTTCAAGAAAATAATTATCCTGAGCAGACCGAGGTTGTGGTCAACCAAACTCTCGGGTACTGACCAAGAAAGTGTCTACTTTGTCACTCCGAGTCGAGTACCTCATGTCATACCAAAAACTTGTTAGCAGAGCGAGGTTTCGATCCTCGGACCTCTGGGTTATGGGCCCAGCACGCTTCAACTGCGCCACTATGCCTCATGTAAATTTAGAAAATGCAAACAAAATTAAAGCAGACATTCTAAAAACATTCTACAATATTTATTAAATGTGAATAGCAGTGAAGCAAAAATACCTAGTTAGCAAAGCGAGGTTTTGGTCCTCGGACCTCTGGGCTATGGGCCCATCACGCTCCCGCTGCACTACTCTGCGTAACTATTTTTAATGAAAATGAAATCCCTATCAAATACAAAATTATCCTGAACAGACCGAGGTTGTGATCATCCGAACTCTCGGTTACTGACCAAGAAAGGGTCTACTTTGTCACTCTGAGTCGAGTACTTCAAGTCATACCAAAAACTTATTAGCAGCAGAACGAGGTTTTGATCCTCGGCACTCTGGGTTATAGGCCCAGCAAGCTTCCACTGCGCCACCATGCCTCATGTAAATTTAGAAAAACAACAAACAAAATAAAAGCAGACATTCTAAAAACATTCTAAAATAATTATTAAATTTGAATAACAGTGAAGCAAAAATACCTCTTTAGCAGAGCGAGGTTTCGGTCCTCGGGCCTCTGGGTTATGGGCCCATCACGCTCCCACGGCACCACTCTGCGTAACTATTTGTGATGAAAATGAAATCACTTTCAAGAAAATAATTATCCTGAGCAGACCGAGGTTGTGGTCAACCAAACTCTCGGGTACTGACCAAGAAAGTGTCTACTTTGTCACTCCGAGTCGAGTACCTCATGTCATACCAAAAACTTGTTAGCAGAGCGAGGTTTCGATCCTCGGACCTCTGGGTTATGGGCCCAGCACGCTTCAACTGCGCCACTATGCCTCATGTAAATTTAGAAAAACAACAAACAAAATAAAAGCAGACATTCTAAAAACATTCTAAAATAATTATTAAATTTGAATAACAGTGAAGCAAAAATACCTCTTTAGCAGAGCGAGGTTTCGGTCGTCGGGCCTCTGGGTTATGGGCCCATCACGCTCCCACGGCACCACTCTGCGTAACTATTTGTAATGAAAATGAAATCACTTTCAAGAAAATAATTATCCTGAGCAGACCGAGGTTGTGGTCAACCAAACTCTCGGGTACTGACCAAGAAAGTGTCTACTTTGTCACTCCGAGTCGAGTACCTCATGTCATACCAAAAACTTGTTAGCAGAGCGAGGTTTCGATCCTCGGACCTCTGGGTTATGGGCCCAGCACGCTTCAACTGCGCCACTATGCCTCATGTAAATTTAGAAAATGCAAACAAAATTAATGCAGACATTCTAAAAACATTCTACAATATTTATTAAATGTGAATAGCAGTGAAGCAAAAATACCTAGTTAGCAAAGCGAGGTTTTGGTCCTCGGACCTCTGGGCTATGGGCCCATCACGCTCCCGCTGCACTACTCTGCGTAACTATTTTTATTGAAAATGAAATCCCTATCAAATACAAAATTATCCTGAGCAGACCGAGGTTGTGATCATCCGAACTCTCGGTTACTGACCAAGAAAGGGTCTACTTTGTCACTCTGAGTCGAGTACTTCAAGTCATACCAAAAACTTATTAGCAGCAGAACGAGGTTTTGATCCTCAGCACTCTGGGTTATAGGCCCAGCAAGCTTCCACTGCGCCACCATGCCTCATGTAAATTTAGAAAAACAACAAACAAAATAAAAGCAGACATTCTAAAAACATTCTAAAATAATTATTAAATTTGAATAACAGTGAAGCAAAAATACCTCTTTAGCAGAGCGAGGTTTCGGTCCTCGGGCCTCTGGGTTATGGGCCCATCACGCTCCCACGGCACCACTCTGCGTAACTATTTGTAATGAAAATGAAATCACTTTCAAGAAAATAATTATCCTGAGCAGACCGAGGTTGTGGTCAACCAAACTCTCGGGTACTGACCAAGAAAGTGTCTACTTTGTCACTCCGAGTCGAGTACCTCATGTCATACCAAAAACTTGTTAGCAGAGCGAGGTTTCGATCCTCGGACCTCTGGGTTATGGGCCCAGCACGCTTCAACTGCGCCACTATGCCTCATGTAAATTTAGAAAATGCAAACAAAATTAAAGCAGACATTCTAAAAACATTCTACAATATTTATTAAATGTGAATAGCAGTGAAGCAAAAATACCTAGTTAGCAAAGCGAGGTTTTGGTCCTCGGACCTCTGGGCTATGGGCCCATCACGCTCCCGCTGCACTACTCTGCGTAACTATTTTTATTGAAAATGAAATCCCTATCAAATACAAAATTATCCTGAGCAGACCGAGGTTGTGATCATCCGAACTCTCGGTTACTGACCAAGAAAGGGTCTACTTTGTCACTCTGAGTCGAGTACTTCAAGTCATACCAAAAACTTATTAGCAGCAGAACGAGGTTTTGATCCTCGGCACTCTGGGTTATAGGCCCAGCAAGCTTCCACTGCGCCACCATGCCTCATGTAAATTTAGAAAAACAACAAACAAAATAAAAGCAGACATTCTAAAAACATTCTAAAATAATTATTAAATTTGAATAACAGTGAAGCAAAAATACCTCTTTAGCAGAGCGAGGTTTCGGTCCTCGGGCCTCTGGGTTATGGGCCCATCACGCTCCCACGGCACCACTCTGCGTAACTATTTGTAATGAAAATGAAATCACTTTCAAGAAAATAATTATCCTGAGCAGACCGAGGTTGTGGTCAACCAAACTCTCGGGTACTGACCAAGAAAGTGTCTACTTTGTCACTCCGAGTCGAGTACCTCATGTCATACCAAAAACTTGTTAGCAGAGCGAGGTTTCGATCCTCGGACCTCTGGGTTATGGGCCCAGCACGCTTCAACTGCGCCACTATGCCTCATGTAAATTTAGAAAATGCAAACAAAATTAAAGCAGACATTCTAAAAACATTCTACAATATTTATTAAATGTGAATAGCAGTGAAGCAAAAATACCTAGTTAGCAAAGCGAGGTTTTGGTCCTCGGACCTCTGGGCTATGGGCCCATCACGCTCCCGCTGCACTACTCTGCGTAACTATTTTTAATGAAAATGAAATCCCTATCAAATACAAAATTATCCTGAGCAGACCGAGGTTGTGATCATCCGAACTCTCGGTTACTGACCAAGAAAGGGTCTACTTTGTCACTCTGAGTCGAGTACTTCAAGTCATACCAAAAACTTATTAGCAGCAGAACGAGGTTTTGATCCTCGGCACTCTGGGTTATAGGCCCAGCAAGCTTCCACTGCGCCACCATGCCTCATGTAAATTTAGAAAAACAACAAACAAAATAAAAGCAGACATTCTAAAAACATTCTAAAATAATTATTAAATTTGAATAACAGTGAAGCAAAAATACCTCTTTAGCAGAGCGAGGTTTCGGTCCTCGGGCCTCTGGGTTATGGGCCCATCACGCTCCCACGGCACCACTCTGCGTAACTATTTGTAATGAAAATGAAATCACTTTCAAGAAAATAATTATCCTGAGCAGACCGAGGTTGTGGTCAACCAAACTCTCGGGTACTGACCAAGAAAGTGTCTACTTTGTCACTCCGAGTCGAGTACCTCATGTCATACCAAAAACTTGTTAGCAGAGCGAGGTTTCGATCCTCGGACCTCTGGGTTATGGGCCCAGCACGCTTCAACTGCGCCACTATGCCTCATGTAAATTTAGAAAATGCAAACAAAATTAAAGCAGACATTCTAAAAACATTCTACAATATTTATTAAATGTGAATAGCAGTGAAGCAAAAATACCTAGTTAGCAAAGCGAGGTTTTGGTCCTCGGACCTCTGGGCTATGGGCCCATCACGCTCCCGCTGCACTACTCTGCGTAACTATTTTTAATGAAAATGAAATCCCTATCAAATACAAAATTATCCTGAGCAGACCGAGGTTGTGATCATCCGAACTCTCGGTTACTGACCAAGAAAGGGTCTACTTTGTCACTCTGAGTCGAGTACTTCAAGTCATACCAAAAACTTATTAGCAGCAGAACGAGGTTTTGATCCTCGGCACTCTGGGTTATAGGCCCAGCAAGCTTCCACTGCGCCACCATGCCTCATGTAAATTTAGAAAAACAACAAACAAAATAAAAGCAGACATTCTAAAAACATTCTAAAATAATTATTAAATTTGAATAACAGTGAAGCAAAAATACCTCTTTAGCAGAGCGAGGTTTCGGTCCTCGGGCCTCTGGGTTATGGGCCCATCACGCTCCCACGGCACCACTCTGCGTAACTATTTGTAATGAAAATGAAATCACTTTCAAGAAAATAATTATCCTGAGCAGACCGAGGTTGTGGTCAACCAAACTCTCGGGTACTGACCAAGAAAGTGTCTATTTTGTCACTCCGAGTCGAGTACCTCATGTCATACCAAAAACTTGTTAGCAGAGCGAGGTTTCGATCCTCGGACCTCTGGGTTATGGGCCCAGCACGCTTCAACTGCGCCACTATGCCTCATGTAAATTTAGAAAATGCAAACAAAATTAAAGCAGACATTCTAAAAACATTCTACAATATTTATTAAATGTGAATAGCAGTGAAGCAAAAATACCTAGTTAGCAAAGCGAGGTTTTGGTCCTCGGACCTCTGGGCCCATCACGCTCCCGCTGCACTACTCTGCGTAACTATTTTTAATGAAAATGAAATCCCTATCAAATACAAAATTATCCTGAGCAGACCGAGGTTGTGATCATCCGAACTCTCGGTTACTGACCAAGAAAGGGTCTACTTTGTCACTCTGAGTCGAGTACTTCAAGTCATACCAAAAACTTATTAGCAGCAGAACGAGGTTTTGATCCTCGGCACTCTGGGTTATAGGCCCAGCAAGCTTCCACTGCGCCACCATGCCTCATGTAAATTTAGAAAAACAACAAACAAAATAAAAGCAGACATTCTAAAAACATTCTAAAATAATTATTAAATTTGAATAACAGTGAAGCAAAAATACCTCTTTAGCAGAGCGAGGTTTCGGTCCTCGGGCCTCTGGGTTATGGGCCCATCACGCTCCCACGGCACCACTCTGCGTAACTATTTGTAATGAAAATGAAATCACTTTCAAGAAAATAATTATCCTGAGCAGACCGAGGTTGTGGTCAACCAAACTCTCGGGTACTGACCAAGAAAGTGTCTACTTTGTCACTCCGAGTCGAGTACCTCATGTCATACCAAAAACTTGTTAGCAGAGCGAGGTTTCGATCCTCGGACCTCTGGGTTATGGGCCCAGCACGCTTCAACTGCGCCACTATGCCTCATGTAAATTTAGAAAATGCAAACAAAATTAAAGCAGACATTCTAAAAACATTCTACAATATTTATTAAATGTGAATAGCAGTGAAGCAAAAATACCTAGTTAGCAAAGCGAGGTTTTGGTCCTCGGACCTCTGGGCTATGGGCCCATCACGCTCCCGCTGCACTACTCTGCGTAACTATTTTTAATGAAAATGAAATCCCTATCAAATACAAAATTATCCTGAGCAGACCGAGGTTGTGATCATCCGAACTCTCGGTTACTGACCAAGAAAGGGTCTACTTTGTCACTCTGAGTCGAGTACTTCAAGTCATACAAAAAACTTATTAGCAGCAGAACGAGGTTTTGATCCTCGGCACTCTGGGTTATAGGCCCAGCAAGCTTCCACTGCGCCACCATGCCTCATGTAAATTTAGAAAAACAACAAACAAAATAAAAGCAGACATTCTAAAAACATTCTAAAATAATTATTAAATTTGAATAACAGTGAAGCAAAAATACCTCTTTAGCAGAGCGAGGTTTCGGTCCTCGGGCCTCTGGGTTATGGGCCCATCACGCTCCCACGGCACCACTCTGCGTAACTATTTGTAATGAAAATGAAATCACTTTCAAGAAAATAATTATCCTGAGCAGACCGAGGTTGTGGTCAACCAAACTCTCGGGTACTGACCAAGAAAGTGTCTACTTTGTCACTCCGAGTCGAGTACCTCATGTCATACCAAAAACTTGTTAGCAGAGCGAGGTTTCGATCCTCGGACCTCTGGGTTATGGGCCCAGCACGCTTCAACTGCGCCACTATGCCTCATGTAAATTTAGAAAATGCAAACAAAATTAAAGCAGACATTCTAAAAACATTCTACAATATTTATTAAATGTGAATAGCAGTGAAGCAAAAATACCTAGTTAGCAAAGCGAGGTTTTGGTCCTCGGACCTCTGGGCTATGGGCCCATCACGCTCCCGCTGCACTACTCTGCGTAACTATTTTTAATGAAAATGAAATCCCTATCAAATACAAAATTATCCTGAGCAGACCGAGGTTGTGATCATCCGAACTCTCGGTTACTGACCAAGAAAGGGTCTACTTTGTCACTCTGAGTCGAGTACTTCAAGTCATACCAAAAACTTATTAGCAGCAGAACGAGGTTTTGATCCTCGGCACTCTGGGTTATAGGCCCAGCAAGCTTCCACTGCGCCACCATGCCTCATGTAAATTTAGAAAAACAACAAACAAAATAAAAGCAGACATTCTAAAAACATTCAAAAATAATTATTAAATTTGAATAACAGTGAAGCAAAAATACCTCTTTAGCAGAGCGAGGTTTCGGTCCTCGGGCCTCTGGGTTATGGGCCCATCACGCTCCCACGGCACCACTCTGCGTAACTATTTGTAATGAAAATGAAATCACTTTCAAGAAAATAATTATCCTGAGCAGACCGAGGTTGTGGTCAACCAAACTCTCGGGTACTGACCAAGAAAGTGTCTACTTTGTCACTCCGAGTCGAGTACCTCATGTCATACCAAAAACTTGTTAGCAGAGCGAGGTTTCGATCCTCGGACCTCTGGGTTATGGGCCCAGCACGCTTCAACTGCGCCACTATGCCTCATGTAAATTTAGAAAATGCAAACAAAATTAAAGCAGACATTCTAAAAACATTCTACAATATTTATTAAATGTGAATAGCAGTGAAGCAAAAATACCTAGTTAGCAAAGCGAGGTTTTGGTCCTCGGACCTCTGGGCTATGGGCCCATCACGCTCCCGCTGCACTACTCTGCGTAACTATTTTTAATGAAAATGAAATCCCTATCAAATACAAAATTATCCTGAGCAGACCGAGGTTGTGATCATCCGAACTCTCGGTTACTGACCAAGAAAGGGTCTACTTTGTCACTCTGAGTCGAGTACTTCAAGTCATACCAAAAACTTATTAGCAGCAGAACGAGGTTTTGATCCTCGGCACTCTGGGTTATAGGCCCAGCAAGCTTCCACTGCGCCACCATGCCTCATGTAAATTTAGAAAAACAACAAACAAAATAAAAGCAGACATTCTAAAAACATTCTAAAATAATTATTAAATTTGAATAACAGTGAAGCAAAAATACCTCTTTAGCAGAGCGAGGTTTCGGTCCTCGGGCCTCTGGGTTATGGGCCCATCACGCTCCCACGGCACCACTCTGCGTAACTATTTGTAATGAAAATGAAATCACTTTCAAGAAAATAATTATCCTGAGCAGACCGAGGTTGTGGTCAACCAAACTCTCGGGTACTGACCAAGAAAGTGTCTACTTTGTCACTCCGAGTCGAGTACCTCATGTCATACCAAAAACTTGTTAGCAGAGCGAGGTTTCGATCCTCGGACCTCTGGGTTATGGGCCCAGCACGCTTCAACTGCGCCACTATGCCTCATGTAAATTTAGAAAATGCAAACAAAATTAAAGCAGACATTCTAAAAACATTCTACAATATTTATTAAATGTGAATAGCAGTGAAGCAAAAATACCTAGTTAGCAAAGCGAGGTTTTGGTCCTCGGACCTCTGGGCTATGGGCCCATCACGCTCCCGCTGCACTACTCTGCGTAACTATTTTTAATGAAAATGAAATCCCTATCAAATACAAAATTATCCTGAGCAGACCGAGGTTGTGATCATCCGAACTCTCGGTTACTGACCAAGAAAGGGTCTACTTTGTCACTCTGAGTCGAGTACTTCAAGTCATACCAAAAACTTATTAGCAGCAGAACGAGGTTTTGATCCTCGGCACTCTGGGTTATAGGCCCAGCAAGCTTCCACTGCGCCACCATGCCTCATGTAAATTTAGAAAAACAACAAACAAAATAAAAGCAGACATTCTAAAAACATTCTAAAATAATTATTAAATTTGAATAACAGTGAAGCAAAAATACCTCTTTAGCAGAGCGAGGTTTCGGTCCTCGGGCCTCTGGGTTATGGGCCCATCACGCTCCCACGGCACCACTCTGCGTAACTATTTGTAATGAAAATGAAATCACTTTCAAGAAAATAATTATCCTGAGCAGACCGAGGTTGTGGTCAACCAAACTCTCGGGTACTGACCAAGAAAGTGTCTACCTCATGTCATACCAAAAACTTGTTAGCAGAGCGAGGTTTCGATCCTCGGACCTCTGGGTTATGGGCCCAGCACGCTTCAACTGCGCCACTATGCCTCATGTAAATTTAGAAAATGCAAACAAAATTAAAGCAGACATTCTAAAAACATTCTACAATATTTATTAAATGTGAATAGCAGTGAAGCAAAAATACCTAGTTAGCAAAGCGAGGTTTTGGTCCTCGGACCTCTGGGCTATGGGCCCATCACGCTCCCGCTGCACTACTCTGCGTAACTATTTTTAATGAAAATGAAATCCCTATCAAATACAAAATTATCCTGAGCAGACCGAGGTTGTGATCATCCGAACTCTCGGTTACTGACCAAGAAAGGGTCTACTTTGTCACTCTGAGTCGAGTACTTCAAGTCATACCAAAAACTTATTAGCAGCAGAACGAGGTTTTGATCCTCGGCACTCTGGGTTATAGGCCCAGCAAGCTTCCACTGCGCCACCATGCCTCATGTAAATTTAGAAAAACAACAAACAAAATAAAAGCAGACATTCTAAAAACATTCTAAAATAATTATTAAATTTGAATAACAGTGAAGCAAAAATACCTCTTTAGCAGAGCGAGGTTTCGGTCCTTGGGCCTCTGGGTTATGGGCCCATCACGCTCCCACGGCACCACTCTGCGTAACTATTTGTAATGAAAATGAAATCACTTTCAAGAAAATAATTATCCTGAGCAGACCGAGGTTGTGGTCAACCAAACTCTCGGGTACTGACCAAGAAAGTGTCTACTTTGTCACTCCGAGTCGAGTACCTCATGTCATACCAAAAACTTGTTAGCAGAGCGAGGTTTCGATCCTCGGACCTCTGGGTTATGGGCCCAGCACGCTTCAACTGCGCCACTATGCCTCATGTAAATTTAGAAAATGCAAACAAAATTAAAGCAGACATTCTAAAAACATTCTACAATATTTATTAAATGTGAATAGCAGTGAAGCAAAAATACCTAGTTAGCAAAGCGAGGTTTTGGTCCTCGGACCTCTGGGCTATGGGCCCATCACGCTCCCGCTGCACTACTCTGCGTAACTATTTTTAATGAAAATGAAATCCCTATCAAATACAAAATTATCCTGAGCAGACCGAGGTTGTGATCATCCGAACTCTCGGTTACTGACCAAGAAAGGGTCTACTTTGTCACTCTGAGTCGAGTACTTCAAGTCATACCAAAAACTTATTAGCAGCAGAACGAGGTTTTGATCCTCGGCACTCTGGGTTATAGGCCCAGCAAGCTTCCACTGCGCCACCATGCCTCATGTAAATTTAGAAAAACAACAAACAAAATAAAAGCAGACATTCTAAAAACATTCTAAAATAATTATTAAATTTGAATAACAGTGAAGCAAAAATACCTCTTTAGCAGAGCGAGGTTTCGGTCCTCGGGCCTCTGGGTTATGGGCCCATCACGCTCCCACGGCACCACTCTGCGTAACTATTTGTAATGAAAATGAAATCACTTTCAAGAAAATAATTATCCTGAGCAGACCGAGGTTGTGGTCAACCAAACTCTCGGGTACTGACCAAGAAAGTGTCTACTTTGTCACTCCGAGTCGAGTACCTCATGTCATACCAAAAACTTGTTAGCAGAGCGAGGTTTCGATCCTCGGACCTCTGGGTTATGGGCCCAGCACGCTTCAACTGCGCCACTATGCCTCATGTAAATTTAGAAAATGCAAACAAAATTAAAGCAGACATTCTAAAAACATTCTACAATATTTATTAAATGTGAATAGCAGTGAAGCAAAAATACCTAGTTAGCAAAGCGAGGTTTTGGTCCTCGGACCTCTGGGCTATGGGCCCATCACGCTCCCGCTGCACTACTCTGCGTAACTATTTTTAATGAAAATGAAATCCCTATCAAATACAAAATTATCCTGAGCAGACCGAGGTTGTGATCATCCGAACTCTCGGTTACTGACCAAGAAAGGGTCTACTTTGTCACTCTGAGTCGAGTACTTCAAGTCATACCAAAAACTTATTAGCAGCAGAACGAGGTTTTGATCCTCGGCACTCTGGGTTATAGGCCCAGCAAGCTTCCACTGCGCCACCATGCCTCATGTAAATTTAGAAAAACAACAAACAAAATAAAAGCAGACATTCTAAAAACATTCTAAAATAATTATTAAATTTGAATAACAGTGAAGCAAAAATACCTCTTTAGCAGAGCGAGGTTTCGGTCCTCGGGCCTCTGGGTTATGGGCCCATCACGCTCCCACGGCACCACTCTGCGTAACTATTTGTAATGAAAATGAAATCACTTTCAAGAAAATAATTATCCTGAGCAGACCGAGGTTGTGGTCAACCAAACTCTCGGGTACTGACCAAGAAAGTGTCTACTTTGTCACTCCGAGTCGAGTACCTCATGTCATACCAAAAACTTGTTAGCAGAGCGAGGTTTCGATCCTCGGACCTCTGGGTTATGGGCCCAGCACGCTTCAACTGCGCCACTATGCCTCATGTAAATTTAGAAAATGCAAACAAAATTAAAGCAGACATTCTAAAAACATTCTACAATATTTATTAAATGTGAATAGCAGTGAAGCAAAAATACCTAGTTAGCAAAGCGAGGTTTTGGTCCTCGGACCTCTGGGCTATGGGCCCATCACGCTCCCGCTGCACTACTCTGCGTAACTATTTTTAATGAAAATGAAATCCCTATCAAATACAAAATTATCCTGAGCAGACCGAGGTTGTGATCATCCGAACTCTCGGTTACTGACCAAGAAAGGGTCTACTTTGTCACTCTGAGTCGAGTACTTCAAGTCATACCAAAAACTTATTAGCAGCAGAACGAGGTTTTGATCCTCGGCACTCTGGGTTATAGGCCCAGCAAGCTTCCACTGCGCCACCATGCCTCATGTAAATTTAGAAAAACAACAAACAAAATAAAAGCAGACATTCTAAAAACATTCTAAAATAATTATTAAATTTGAATAACAGTGAAGCAAAAATACCTCTTTAGCAGAGCGAGGTTTCGGTCCTCGGGCCTCTGGGTTATGGGCCCATCACGCTCCCACGGCACCACTCTGCGTAACTATTTGTAATGAAAATGAAATCACTTTCAAGAAAATAATTATCCTGAGCAGACCGAGGTTGTGGTCAACCAAACTCTCGGGTACTGACCAAGAAAGTGTCTACCTCATGTCATACCAAAAACTTGTTAGCAGAGCGAGGTTTCGATCCTCGGACCTCTGGGTTATGGGCCCAGCACGCTTCAACTGCGCCACTATGCCTCATGTAAATTTAGAAAATGCAAACAAAATTAAAGCAGACATTCTAAAAACATTCTACAATATTTATTAAATGTGAATAGCAGTGAAGCAAAAATACCTAGTTAGCAAAGCGAGGTTTTGGTCCTCGGACCTCTGGGCTATGGGCCCATCACGCTCCCGCTGCACTACTCTGCGTAACTATTTTTAATGAAAATGAAATCCCTATCAAATACAAAATTATCCTGAGCAGACCGAGGTTGTGATCATCCGAACTCTCGGTTACTGACCAAGAAAGGGTCTACTTTGTCACTCTGAGTCGAGTACTTCAAGTCATACCAAAAACTTATTAGCAGCAGAACGAGGTTTTGATCCTCGGCACTCTGGGTTATAGGCCCAGCAAGCTTCCACTGCGCCACCATGCCTCATGTAAATTTAGAAAAACAACAAACAAAATAAAAGCAGACATTCTAAAAACATTCTAAAATAATTATTAAATTTGAATAACAGTGAAGCAAAAATACCTCTTTAGCAGAGCGAGGTTTCGGTCCTCGGGCCTCTGGGTTATGGGCCCATCACGCTCCCACGGCACCACTCTGCGTAACTATTTGTAATGAAAATGAAATCACTTTCAAGAAAATAATTATCCTGAGCAGACCGAGGTTGTGGTCAACCAAACTCTCGGGTACTGACCAAGAAAGTGTCTACTTTGTCACTCCGAGTCGAGTACCTCATGTCATACCAAAAACTTGTTAGCAGAGCGAGGTTTCGATCCTCGGACCTCTGGGTTATGGGCCCAGCACGCTTCAACTGCGCCACTATGCCTCATGTAAATTTAGAAAATGCAAACAAAATTAAAGCAGACATTCTAAAAACATTCTACAATATTTATTAAATGTGAATAGCAGTGAAGCAAAAATACCTAGTTAGCAAAGCGAGGTTTTGGTCCTCGGACCTCTGGGCTATGGGCCCATCACGCTCCCGCTGCACTACTCTGCGTAACTATTTTTAATGAAAATGAAATCCCTATCAAATACAAAATTATCCTGAGCAGACCGAGGTTGTGATCATCCGAACTCTCGGTTACTGACCAAGAAAGGGTCTATTTTGTCACTCTGAGTCGAGTACTTCAAGTCATACCAAAAACTTATTAGCAGCAGAACGAGGTTTTGATCCTCGGCACTCTGGGTTATAGGCCCAGCAAGCTTCCACTGCGCCACCATGCCTCATGTAAATTTAGAAAAACAACAAACAAAATAAAAGCAGACATTCTAAAAACATTCTAAAATAATTATTAAATTTGAATAACAGTGAAGCAAAAATACCTCTTTAGCAGAGCGAGGTTTCGGTCCTCGGGCCTCTGGGTTATGGGCCCATCACGCTCCCACGGCACCACTCTGCGTAACTATTTGTAATGAAAATGAAATCACTTTCAAGAAAATAATTATCCTGAGCAGACCGAGGTTGTGGTCAACCAAACTCTCGGGTACTGACCAAGAAAGTGTCTACTTTGTCACTCCGAGTCGAGTACCTCATGTCATACCAAAAACTTGTTAGCAGAGCGAGGTTTCGATCCTCGGACCTCTGGGTTATGGGCCCAGCACGCTTCAACTGCGCCACTATGCCTCATGTAAATTTAGAAAATGCAAACAAAATTAAAGCAGACATTCTAAAAACATTCTACAATATTTATTAAATGTGAATAGCAGTGAAGCAAAAATACCTAGTTAGCAAAGCGAGGTTTTGGTCCTCGGACCTCTGGGCTATGGGCCCATCACGCTCCCGCTGCACTACTCTGCGTAACTATTTTTAATGAAAATGAAATCCCTATCAAATACAAAATTATCCTGAGCAGACCGAGGTTGTGATCATCCGAACTCTCGGTTACTGACCAAGAAAGGGTCTACTTTGTCACTCTGAGTCGAGTACTTCAAGTCATACCAAAAACTTATTAGCAGCAGAACGAGGTTTTGATCCTCGGCACTCTGGGTTATAGGCCCAGCAAGCTTCCACTGCGCCACCATGCCTCATGTAAATTTAGAAAAACAACAAACAAAATAAAAGCAGACATTCTAAAAACATTCTAAAATAATTATTAAATTTGAATAACAGTGAAGCAAAAATACCTCTTTAGCAGAGCGAGGTTTCGGTCCTCGGGCCTCTGGGTTATGGGCCCATCACGCTCCCACGGCACCACTCTGCGTAACTATTTGTAATGAAAATGAAATCACTTTCAAGAAAATAATTATCCTGAGCAGACCGAGGTTGTGGTCAACCAAACTCTCGGGTACTGACCAAGAAAGTGTCTACTTTGTCACTCCGAGTCGAGTACCTCATGTCATACCAAAAACTTGTTAGCAGAGCGAGGTTTCGATCCTCGGACCTCTGGGTTATGGGCCCAGCACGCTTCAACTGCGCCACTATGCCTCATGTAAATTTAGAAAAACAACAAACAAAATAAAAGCAGACATTCTAAAAACATTCTAAAATAATTATTAAATTTGAATAACAGTGAAGCAAAAATACCTCTTTAGCAGAGCGAGGTTTCGGTCCTCGGGCCTCTGGGTTATGGGCCCATCACGCTCCCACGGCACCACTCTGCGTAACTATTTGTAATGAAAATGAAATCACTTTCAAGAAAATAATTATCCTGAGCAGACCGAGGTTGTGGTCAACCAAACTCTCGGGTACTGACCAAGAAAGTGTCTACTTTGTCACTCCGAGTCGAGTACCTCATGTCATACCAAAAACTTGTTAGCAGAGCGAGGTTTCGATCCTCGGACCTCTGGGTTATGGGCCCAGCACGCTTCAACTGCGCCACTATGCCTCATGTAAATTTAGAAAATGCAAACAAAATTAAAGCAGACATTCTAAAAACATTCTACAATATTTATTAAATGTGAATAGCAGTGAAGCAAAAATACCTAGTTAGCAAAGCGAGGTTCTGGTCCTCGGACCTCTGGGCTATGGGCCCATCACGCTCCCGCTGCACTACTCTGCGTAACTATTTTTAATGAAAATGAAATCCCTATCAAATACAAAATTATCCTGAGCAGACCGAGGTTGTGATCATCCGAACTCTCGGTTACTGACCAAGAAAGGGTCTACTTTGTCACTCTGAGTCGAGTACTTCAAGTCATACCAAAAACTTATTAGCAGCAGAACGAGGTTTTGATCCTCGGCACTCTGGGTTATAGGCCCAGCAAGCTTCTACTGCGCCACCATGCCTCATGTAAATTTAGAAAAACAACAAACAAAATAAAAGCAGACATTCTAAAAACATTCTAAAATAATTATTAAATTTGAATAACAGTGAAGCAAAAATACCTCTTTAGCAGAGCGAGGTTTCGGTCCTCGGGCCTCTGGGTTATGGGCCCATCACGCTCCCACGGCACCACTCTGCGTAACTATTTGTAATGAAAATGAAATCACTTTCAAGAAAATAATTATCCTGAGCAGACCGAGGTTGTGGTCAACCAAACTCTCGGGTACTGACCAAGAAAGTGTCTACTTTGTCACTCCGAGTCGAGTACCTCATGTCATACCAAAAACTTGTTAGCAGAGCGAGGTTTCGATCCTCGGACCTCTGGGTTATGGGCCCAGCACGCTTCAACTGCGCCACTATGCCTCATGTAAATTTAGAAAATGCAAACAAAATAAAAGCAGACATTCTAAAAACATTCTACAATATTTATTAAATGTGAATAGCAGTGAAGCAAAAATACCTAGTTAGCAAAGCGAGGTTTTGGTCCTCGGACCTCTGGGCTATGGGCCCATCACGCTCCCGCTGCACTACTCTGCGTAACTATTTTTAATGAAAATGAAATCCCTATCAAATACAAAATTATCCTGAGCAGACCGAGGTTGTGATCATCCGAACTCTCGGTTACTGACCAAGAAAGGGTCTACTTTGTCACTCTGAGTCGAGTACTTCAAGTCATACCAAAAACTTATTAGCAGCAGAACGAGGTTTTGATCCTCGGCACTCTGGGTTATAGGCCCAGCAAGCTTCCACTGCGCCACCATGCCTCATGTAAATTTAGAAAAACAACAAACAAAATAAAAGCAGACATTCTAAAAACATTCTAAAATAATTATTAAATTTGAATAACAGTGAAGCAAAAATACCTCTTTAGCAGAGCGAGGTTTCGGTCCTCGGGCCTCTGGGTTATGGGCCCATCACGCTCCCACGGCACCACTCTGCGTAACTATTTGTAATGAAAATGAAATCACTTTCAAGAAAATAATTATCCTGAGCAGACCGAGGTTGTGGTCAACCAAACTCTCGGGTACTGACCAAGAAAGTGTCTACTTTGTCACTCCGAGTCGAGTACCTCATGTCATACCAAAAACTTGTTAGCAGAGCGAGGTTTCGATCCTCGGACCTCTGGGTTATGGGCCCAGCACGCTTCAACTGCGCCACTATGCCTCATGTAAATTTAGAAAATGCAAACAAAATTAAAGCAGACATTCTAAAAACATTCTACAATATTTATTAAATGTGAATAGCAGTGAAGCAAAAATACCTAGTTAGCAAAGCGAGGTTTTGGTCCTCGGACCTCTGGGCTATGGGCCCATCACGCTCCCGCTGCACTACTCTGCGTAACTATTTTTAATGAAAATGAAATCCCTATCAAATACAAAATTATCCTGAGCAGACCGAGGTTGTGATCATTTGAACTCTCGGTTACTGACCAAGAAAGGGTCTACTTTGTCACTCTGAGTCGAGTACTTCAAGTCATACCAAAAACTTATTAGCAGCAGAACGAGGTTTTGATCCTCGGCACTCTGGGTTATAGGCCCAGCAAGCTTCCACTGCGCCACCATGCCTCATGTAAATTTAGAAAAACAACAAACAAAATAAAAGCAGACATTCTAAAAACATTCTAAAATAATTATTAAATTTGAATAACAGTGAAGCAAAAATACCTCTTTAGCAGAGCGAGGTTTCGGTCCTCGGGCCTCTGGGTTATGGGCCCATCACGCTCCCACGGCACCACTCTGCGTAACTATTTGTAATGAAAATGAAATCACTTTCAAGAAAATAATTATCCTGAGCAGACCGAGGTTGTGGTCAACCAAACTCTCGGGTACTGACCAAGAAAGTGTCTACTTTGTCACTCCGAGTCGAGTACCTCATGTCATACCAAAAACTTGTTAGCAGAGCGAGGTTTCGATCCTCGGACCTCTGGGTTATGGGCCCAGCACGCTTCAACTGCGCCACTATGCCTCATGTAAATTTAGAAAATGCAAACAAAATTAAAGCAGACATTCTAAAAACATTCTACAATATTTATTAAATGTGAATAGCAGTGAAGCAAAAATACCTAGTTAGCAAAGCGAGGTTTTGGTCCTCGGACCTCTGGGCTATGGGCCCATCACGCTCCCGCTGCACTACTCTGCGTAACTATTTTTTAATGAAAATGAAATCCCTATCAAATACAAAATTATCCTGAGCAGACCGAGGTTGTGATCATCCGAACTCTCGGTTACTGACCAAGAAAGGGTCTATTTTGTCACTCTGAGTCGAGTACTTGAAGTCATACCAAAAACTTATTAGCAGCAGAACGAGGTTTTGATCCTCGGCACTCTGGGTTATAGGCCCAGCAAGCTTCCACTGCGCCACCATGCCTCATGTAAATTTAGAAAAACAACAAACAAAATAAAAGCAGACATTCTAAAAACATTCTAAAATAATTATTAAATTTGAATAACAGTGAAGCAAAAATACCTCTTTAGCAGAGCGAGGTTTCGGTCCTCGGGCCTCTGGGTTATGGGCCCATCACGCTCCCACGGCACCACTCTGCGTAACTATTTGTAATGAAAATGAAATCACTTTCAAGAAAATAATTATCCTGAGCAGACCGAGGTTGTGGTCAACCAAACTCTCGGGTACTGACCAAGAAAGTGTCTACTTTGTCACTCCGAGTCGAGTACCTCATGTCATACCAAAAACTTGTTAGCAGAGCGAGGTTTCGATCCTCGGACCTCTGGGTTATGGGCCCAGCACGCTTCAACTGCGCCACTATGCCTCATGTAAATTTAGAAAATGCAAACAAAATTAAAGCAGACATTCTAAAAACATTCTACAATATTTATTAAATGTGAATAGCAGTGAAGCAAAAATACCTAGTTAGCAAAGCGAGGTTTTGGTCCTCGGACCTCTGGGCTATGGGCCCATCACGCTCCCGCTGCACTACTCTGCGTAACTATTTTTAATGAAAATGAAATCCCTATCAAATACAAAATTATCCTGAGCAGACCGAGGTTGTGATCATCCGAACTCTCGGTTACTGACCAAGAAAGGGTCTACTTTGTCACTCTGAGTCGAGTACTTCAAGTCATACCAAAAACTTATTAGCAGCAGAACGAGGTTTTGATCCTCGGCACTCTGGGTTATAGGCCCAGCAAGCTTCCACTGCGCCACCATGCCTCATGTAAATTTAGAAAAACAACAAACAAAATAAAAGCAGACATTCTAAAAACATTCTAAAATAATTATTAAATTTGAATAACAGTGAAGCAAAAATACCTCTTTAGCAGAGCGAGGTTTCGGTCCTCGGGCCTCTGGGTTATGGGCCCATCACGCTCCCACGGCACCACTCTGCGTAACTATTTGTAATGAAAATGAAATCACTTTCAAGAAAATAATTATCCTGAGCAGACCGAGGTTGTGGTCAACCAAACTCTCGGGTACTGACCAAGAAAGTGTCTACTTTGTCACTCCGAGTCGAGTACCTCATGTCATACCAAAAACTTGTTAGCAGAGCGAGGTTTCGATCCTCGGACCTCTGGGTTATGGGCCCAGCACGCTTCAACTGCGCCACTATGCCTCATGTAAATTTAGAAAATGCAAACAAAATTAAAGCAGACATTCTAAAAACATTCTACAATATTTATTAAATGTGAATAGCAGTGAAGCAAAAATACCTAGTTAGCAAAGCGAGGTTTTGGTCCTCGGACCTCTGGGCTATGGGCCCATCACGCTCCCGCTGCACTACTCTGCGTAACTATTTTTAATGAAAATGAAATCCCTATCAAATACAAAATTATCCTGAGCAGACCGAGGTTGTGATCATCCGAACTCTCGGTTACTGACCAAGAAAGGGTCTACTTTGTCACTCTGAGTCGAGTACTTCAAGTCATACCAAAAACTTATTAGCAGCAGAACGAGGTTTTGATCCTCGGCACTCTGGGTTATAGGCCCAGCAAGCTTCCACTGCGCCACCATGCCTCATGTAAATTTAGAAAAACAACAAACAAAATAAAAGCAGACATTCTAAAAACATTCTAAAATAATTATTAAATTTGAATAACAGTGAAGCAAAAATACCTCTTTAGCAGAGCGAGGTTTCGGTCCTCGGGCCTCTGGGTTATGGGCCCATCACGCTCCCACGGCACCACTCTGCGTAACTATTTGTAATGAAAATGAAATCACTTTCAAGAAAATAATTATCCTGAGCAGACCGAGGTTGTGGTCAACCAAACTCTCGGGTACTGACCAAGAAAGTGTCTACTTTGTCACTCCGAGTCGAGTACCTCATGTCATACCAAAAACTTGTTAGCAGAGCGAGGTTTCGATCCTCGGACCTCTGGGTTATGGGCCCAGCACGCTTCAACTGCGCCACTATGTCTCATGTAAATTTAGAAAATGCAAACAAAATTAAAGCAGACATTCTAAAAACATTCTACAATATTTATTAAATGTGAATAGCAGTGAAGCAAAAATACCTAGTTAGCAAAGCGAGGTTTTGGTCCTCGGACCTCTGGGCTATGGGCCCATCACGCTCCCGCTGCACTACTCTGCGTAACTATTTTTAATGAAAATGAAATCCCTATCAAATACAAAATTATCCTGAGCAGACCGAGGTTGTGATCATCCGAACTCTCGGTTACTGACCAAGAAAGGGTCTATTTTGTCACTCTGAGTCGAGTACTTCAAGTCATACCAAAAACTTATTAGCAGCAGAACGAGGTTTTGATCCTCGGCACTCTGGGTTATAGGCCCAGCAAGCTTCCACTGCGCCACCATGCCTCATGTAAATTTAGAAAAACAACAAACAAAATAAAAGCAGACATTCTAAAAACATTCTAAAATAATTATTAAATTTGAATAACAGTGAAGCAAAAATACCTCTTTAGCAGAGCGAGGTTTCGGTCCTCGGGCCTCTGGGTTATGGGCCCATCACGCTCCCACGGCACCACTCTGCGTAACTATTTGTAATGAAAATGAAATCACTTTCAAGAAAATAATTATCCTGAGCAGACCGAGGTTGTGGTCAACCAAACTCTCGGGTACTGACCAAGAAAGTGTCTACTTTGTCACTCCGAGTCGAGTACCTCATGTCATACCAAAAACTTGTTAGCAGAGCGAGGTTTCGATCCTCGGACCTCTGGGTTATGGGCCCAGCACGCTTCAACTGCGCCACTATGCCTCATGTAAATTTAGAAAATGCAAACAAAATTAAAGCAGACATTCTAAAAACATTCTACAATATTTATTAAATGTGAATAGCAGTGAAGCAAAAATACCTAGTTAGCAAAGCGAGGTTTTGGTCCTCGGACCTCTGGGCTATGGGCCCATCACGCTCCCGCTGCACTACTCTGCGTAACTATTTTTAATGAAAATGAAATCCCTATCAAATACAAAATTATCCTGAGCAGACCGAGGTTGTGATCATCCGAACTCTCGGTTACTGACCAAGAAAGGGTCTACTTTGTCACTCTGAGTCGAGTACTTCAAGTCATACCAAAAACTTATTAGCAGCAGAACGAGGTTTTGATCCTCGGCACTCTGGGTTATAGGCCCAGCAAGCTTCCACTGCGCCACCATGCCTCATGTAAATTTAGAAAAACAACAAACAAAATAAAAGCAGACATTCTAAAAACATTCTAAAATAATTATTAAATTTGAATAACAGTGAAGCAAAAATACCTCTTTAGCAGAGCGAGGTTTCGGTCCTCGGGCCTCTGGGTTATGGGCCCATCACGCTCCCACGGCACCACTCTGCGTAACTATTTGTAATGAAAATGAAATCACTTTCAAGAAAATAATTATCCTGAGCAGACCGAGGTTGTGGTCAACCAAACTCTCGGGTACTGACCAAGAAAGTGTCTACTTTGTCACTCCGAGTCGAGTACCTCATGTCATACCAAAAACTTGTTAGCAGAGCGAGGTTTCGATCCTCGGACCTCTGGGTTATGGGCCCAGCACGCTTCAACTGCGCCACTATGCCTCATGTAAATTTAGAAAATGCAAACAAAATTAAAGCAGACATTCTAAAAACATTCTACAATATTTATTAAATGTGAATAGCAGTGAAGCAAAAATACCTAGTTAGCAAAGCGAGGTTTTGGTCCTCGGACCTCTGGGCTATGGGCCCATCACGCTCCCGCTGCACTACTCTGCGTAACTATTTTTAATGAAAATGAAATCCCTATCAAATACAAAATTATCCTGAGCAGACCGAGGTTGTGATCATCCGAACTCTCGGTTACTGACCAAGAAAGGGTCTACTTTGTCACTCTGAGTCGAGTACTTCAAGTCATACCAAAAACTTATTAGCAGCAGAACGAGGTTTTGATCCTCGGCACTCTGGGTTATAGGCCCAGCAAGCTTCCACTGCGCCACCATGCCTCATGTAAATTTAGAAAAACAACAAACAAAATAAAAGCAGACATTCTAAAAACATTCTAAAATAATTATTAAATTTGAATAACAGTGAAGCAAAAATACCTCTTTAGCAGAGCGAGGTTTCGGTCCTCGGGCCTCTGGGTTATGGGCCCATCACGCTCCCACGGCACCACTCTGCGTAACTATTTGTAATGAAAATGAAATCACTTTCAAGAAAATAATTATCCTGAGCAGACCGAGGTTGTGGTCAACCAAACTCTCGGGTACTAACCAAGAAAGTGTCTACTTTGTCACTCCGAGTCGAGTACCTCATGTCATACCAAAAACTTGTTAGCAGAGCGAGGTTTCGATCCTCGGACCTCTGGGTTATGGGCCCAGCACGCTTCAACTGCGCCACTATGCCTCATGTAAATTTAGAAAATGCAAACAAAATTAAAGCAGACATTCTAAAAACATTCTACAATATTTATTAAATGTGAATAGCAGTGAAGCAAAAATACCTAGTTAGCAAAGCGAGGTTTTGGTCCTCGGACCTCTGGGCTATGGGCCCATCACGCTCCCGCTGCACTACTCTGCGTAACTATTTTTAATGAAAATGAAATCCCTATCAAATACAAAATTATCCTGAGCAGACCGAGGTTGTGATCATCCGAACTCTCGGTTACTGACCAAGAAAGGGTCTATTTTGTCACTCTGAGTCGGGTACTTCAAGTCATACCAAAAACTTATTAGCAGCAGAACGAGGTTTTGATCCTCGGCACTCTGGGTTATAGGCCCAGCAAGCTTCCACTGCGCCACCATGCCTCATGTAAATTTAGAAAAACAACAAACAAAATAAAAGCAGACATTCTAAAAACATTCTAAAATAATTATTAAATTTGAATAACAGTGAAGCAAAAATACCTCTTTAGCAGAGCGAGGTTTCGGTCCTCGGGCCTCTGGGTTATGGGCCCATCACGCTCCCACGGCACCACTCTGCGTAACTATTTGTAATGAAAATGAAATCACTTTCAAGAAAATAATTATCCTGAGCAGACCGAGGTTGTGGTCAACCAAACTCTCGGGTACTGACCAAGAAAGTGTCTACTTTGTCACTCCGAGTCGAGTACCTCATGTCATACCAAAAACTTGTTAGCAGAGCGAGGTTTCGATCCTCGGACCTCTGGGTTATGGGCCCAGCACGCTTCAACTGCGCCACTATGCCTCATGTAAATTTAGAAAATGCAAACAAAATTAAAGCAGACATTCTAAAAACATTCTACAATATTTATTAAATGTGAATAGCAGTGAAGCAAAAATACCTAGTTAGCAAAGCGAGGTTTTGGTCCTCGGACCTCTGGGCTATGGGCCCATCACGCTCCCGCTGCACTACTCTGCGTAACTATTTTTAATGAAAATGAAATCCCTATCAAATACAAAATTATCCTGAGCAGACCGAGGTTGTGATCATCCGAACTCTCGGTTACTGACCAAGAAAGGGTCTACTTTGTCACTCTGAGTCGAGTACTTCAAGTCATACCAAAAACTTATTAGCAGCAGAACGAGGTTTTGATCCTCGGCACTCTGGGTTATAGGCCCAGCAAGCTTCCACTGCGCCACCATGCCTCATGTAAATTTAGAAAAACAACAAACAAAATAAAAGCAGACATTCTAAAAACATTCTAAAATAATTATTAAATTTGAATAACAGTGAAGCAAAAATACCTCTTTAGCAGAGCGAGGTTTCGGTCCTCGGGCCTCTGGGTTATGGGCCCATCACGCTCCCACGGCACCACTCTGCGTAACTATTTGTAATGAAAATGAAATCACTTTCAAGAAAATAATTATCCTGAGCAGACCGAGGTTGTGGTCAACCAAACTCTCGGGTACTGACCAAGAAAGTGTCTACTTTGTCACTCCGAGTCGAGTACCTCATGTCATACCAAAAACTTGTTAGCAGAGCGAGGTTTCGATCCTCGGACCTCTGGGTTATGGGCCCAGCACGCTTCAACTGCGCCACTATGCCTCATGTAAATTTAGAAAATGCAAACAAAATTAAAACAGACATTCTAAAAACATTCTACAATATTTATTAAATGTGAATAGCAGTGAAGCAAAAATACCTAGTTAGCAAAGCGAGGTTTTGGTCCTCGGACCTCTGGGCTATGGGCCCATCACGCTCCCGCTGCACTACTCTGCGTAACTATTTTTAATGAAAATGAAATCCCTATCAAATACAAAATTATCCTGAGCAGACCGAGGTTGTGATCATCCGAACTCTCGGTTACTGACCAAGAAAGGGTCTACTTTGTCACTCTGAGTCGAGTACTTCAAGTCATACCAAAAACTTATTAGCAGCAGAACGAGGTTTTGATCCTCGGCACTCTGGGTTATAGGCCCAGCAAGCTTCCACTGCGCCACCATGCCTCATGTAAATTTAGAAAAACAACAAACAAAATAAAAGCAGACATTCTAAAAACATTCTAAAATAATTATTAAATTTGAATAACAGTGAAGCAAAAATACCTCTTTAGCAGAGCGAGGTTTCGGTCCTCGGGCCTCTGGGTTATGGGCCCATCACGCTCCCACGGCACCACTCTGCGTAACTATTTGTAATGAAAATGAAATCACTTTCAAGAAAATAATTATCCTGAGCAGACCGAGGTTGTGGTCAACCAAACTCTCGGGTACTGACCAAGAAAGTGTCTACTTTGTCACTCCGAGTCGAGTACCTCATGTCATACCAAAAACTTGTTAGCAGAGCGAGGTTTCGATCCTCGGACCTCTGGGTTATGGGCCCAGCACGCTTCAACTGCGCCACTATGCCTCATGTAAATTTAGAAAATGCAAACAAAATTAAAGCAGACATTCTAAAAACATTCTACAATATTTATTAAATGTGAATAGCAGTGAAGCAAAAATACCTAGTTAGCAAAGCGAGGTTTTGGTCCTCGGACCTCTGGGCTATGGGCCCATCACGCTCCCGCTGCACTACTCTGCGTAACTATTTTTAATGAAAATGAAATCCCTATCAAATACAAAATTATCCTGAGCAGACCGAGGTTGTGATCATCCGAACTCTCGGTTACTGACCAAGAAAGGGTCTACTTTGTCACTCTGAGTCGAGTACTTCAAGTCATACCAAAAACTTATTAGCAGCAGAACGAGGTTTTGATCCTCGGCACTCTGGGTTATAGGCCCAGCAAGCTTCCACTGCGCCACCATGCCTCATGTAAATTTAGAAAAACAACAAACAAAATAAAAGCAGACATTCTAAAAACATTCTAAAATAATTATTAAATTTGAATAACAGTGAAGCAAAAATACCTAGTTAGCAAAGCGAGGTTTTGGTCCTCGGACCTCTGGGCTATGGGCCCATCACGCTCCCGCTGCACTACTCTGCGTAACTATTTTTAATGAAAATGAAATCCCTATCAAATACAAAATTATCCTGAGCAGACCGAGGTTGTGATCATCCTAACTCTCGGTTACTGACCAAGAAAGGGTCTACTTTGTCACTCTGAGTCGAGTACTTCAAGTCATACCAAAAACTTATTAGCAGCAGAACGAGGTTTTGATCCTCGGCACTCTGGGTTATAGGCCCAGCAAGCTTCCACTGCGCCACCATGCCTCATGTAAATTTAGAAAAACAACAAACAAAATAAAAGCAGACATTCTAAAAACATTCTAAAATAATTATTAAATTTGAATAACAGTGAAGCAAAAATACCTCTTTAGCAGAGCGAGGTTTCGGTCCTCGGGCCTCTGGGTTATGGGCCCATCACGCTCCCACGGCACCACTCTGCGTAACTATTTGTAATGAAAATGAAATCACTTTCAAGAAAATAATTATCCTGAGCAGACCGAGGTTGTGGTCAACCAAACTCTCGGGTACTGACCAAGAAAGTGTCTACTTTGTCACTCCGAGTCGAGTACCTCATGTCATACCAAAAACTTGTTAGCAGAGCGAGGTTTCGATCCTCGGACCTCTGGGTTATGGGCCCAGCACGCTTCAACTGCGCCACTATGCCTCATGTAAATTTAGAAAATGCAAACAAAATTAAAGCAGACATTCTAAAAACATTCTACAATATTTATTAAATGTGAATAGCAGTGAAGCAAAAATACCTAGTTAGCAAAGCGAGGTTTTGGTCCTCGGACCTCTGGGCTATGGGCCCATCACGCTCCCGCTGCACTACTCTGCGTAACTATTTTTAATGAAAATGAAATCCCTATCAAATACAAAATTATCCTGAGCAGACCGAGGTTGTGATCATCCGAACTCTCGGTTACTGACCAAGAAAGGGTCTACTTTGTCACTCTGAGTCGAGTACTTCAAGTCATACCAAAAACTTATTAGCAGCAGAACGAGGTTTTGATCCTCGGCACTCTGGGTTATAGGCCCAGCAAGCTTCCACTGCGCCACCATGCCTCATGTAAATTTAGAAAAACAACAAACAAAATAAAAGCAGACATTCTAAAAACATTCTAAAATAATTATTAAATTTGAATAACAGTGAAGCAAAAATACCTCTTTAGCAGAGCGAGGTTTCGGTCCTCGGGCCTCTGGGTTATGGGCCCATCACGCTCCCACGGCACCACTCTGCGTAACTATTTGTAATGAAAATGAAATCACTTTCAAGAAAATAATTATCCTGAGCAGACCGAGGTTGTGGTCAACCAAACTCTCGGGTACTGACCAAGAAAGTGTCTACTTTGTCACTCCGAGTCGAGTACCTCATGTCATACCAAAAACTTGTTAGCAGAGCGAGGTTTCGATCCTCGGACCTCTGGGTTATGGGCCCAGCATGCTTCAACTGCGCCACTATGCCTCATGTAAATTTAGAAAATGCAAACAAAATTAAAGCAGACATTCTAAAAACATTCTACAATATTTATTAAATGTGAATAGCAGTGAAGCAAAAATACCTAGTTAGCAAAGCGAGGTTTTGGTCCTCGGACCTCTGGGCTATGGGCCCATCACGCTCCCGCTGCACTACTCTGCGTAACTATTTTTAATGAAAATGAAATCCCTATCAAATACAAAATTATCCTGAGCAGACCGAGGTTGTGATCATCCGAACTCTCGGTTACTGACCAAGAAAGGGTCTACTTTGTCACTCTGAGTCGAGTACTTCAAGTCATACCAAAAACTTATTAGCAGCAGAACGAGGTTTTGATCCTCGGCACTCTGGGTTATAGGCCCAGCAAGCTTCCACTGCGCCACCATGCCTCATGTAAATTTAGAAAAACAACAAACAAAATAAAAGCAGACATTCTAAAAACATTCTAAAATAATTATTAAATTTGAATAACAGTGAAGCAAAAATACCTCTTTAGCAGAGCGAGGTTTCGGTCCTCGGGCCTCTGGGTTATGGGCCCATCACGCTCCCACGGCACCACTCTGCGTAACTATTTGTAATGAAAATGAAATCACTTTCAAGAAAATAATTATCCTGAGCAGACCGAGGTTGTGGTCAACCAAACTCTCGGGTACTGACCAAGAAAGTGTCTACTTTGTCACTCCGAGTCGAGTACCTCATGTCATACCAAAAACTTGTTAGCAGAGCGAGGTTTCGATCCTCGGACCTCTGGGTTATGGGCCCAGCACGCTTCAACTGCGCCACTATGCCTCATGTAAATTTAGAAAATGCAAACAAAATTAAAGCAGACATTCTAAAAACATTCTACAATATTTATTAAATGTGAATAGCAGTGAAGCAAAAATACCTAGTTAGCAAAGCGAGGTTTTGGTCCTCGGACCTCTGGGCTATGGGCCCATCACGCTCCCGCTGCACTACTCTGCGTAACTATTTTTAATGAAAATGAAATCCCTATCAAATACAAAATTATCCTGAGCAGACCGAGGTTGTGATCATCCGAACTCTCGGTTACTGACCAAGAAAGGGTCTACTTTGTCACTCTGAGTCGAGTACTTCAAGTCATACCAAAAACTTATTAGCAGCAGAACGAGGTTTTGATCCTCGGCACTCTGGGTTATAGGCCCAGCAAGCTTCCACTGCGCCACCATGCCTCATGTAAATTTAGAAAAACAACAAACAAAATAAAAGCAGACATTCTAAAAACATTCTAAAATAATTATTAAATTTGAATAACAGTGAAGCAAAAATACCTCTTTAGCAGAGCGAGGTTTCGGTCCTCGGGCCTCTGGGTTATGGGCCCATCACGCTCCCACGGCACCACTCTGCGTAACTATTTGTAATGAAAATGAAATCACTTTCAAGAAAATAATTATCCTGAGCAGACCGAGGTTGTGGTCAACCAAACTCTCGGGTACTGACCAAGAAAGTGTCTACTTTGTCACTCCGAGTCGAGTACCTCATGTCATACCAAAAACTTGTTAGCAGAGCGAGGTTTCGATCCTCGGACCTCTGGGTTATGGGCCCAGCACGCTTCAACTGCGCCACTATGCCTCATGTAAATTTAGAAAATGCAAACAAAATTAAAGCAGACATTCTAAAAACATTCTACAATATTTATTAAATGTGAATAGCAGTGAAGCAAAAATACCTAGTTAGCAAAGCGAGGTTTTGGTCCTCGGACCTCTGGGCTATGGGCCCATCACGCTCCCGCTGCACTACTCTGCGTAACTATTTTTAATGAAAATGAAATCCCTATCAAATACAAAATTATCCTGAGCAGACCGAGGTTGTGATCATCCGAACTCTCGGTTACTGACCAAGAAAGGGTCTACTTTGTCACTCTGAGTCGAGTACTTCAAGTCATACCAAAAACTTATTAGCAGCAGAACGAGGTTTTGATCCTCGGCACTCTGGGTTATAGGCCCAGCAAGCTTCCACTGCGCCACCATGCCTCATGTAAATTTAGAAAAACAACAAACAAAATAAAAGCAGACATTCTAAAAACATTCTAAAATAATTATTAAATTTGAATAACAGTGAAGCAAAAATACCTCTTTAGCAGAGCGAGGTTTCGGTCCTCGGGCCTCTGGGTTATGGGCCCATCACGCTCCCACGGCACCACTCTGCGTAACTATTTGTAATGAAAATGAAATCACTTTCAAGAAAATAATTATCCTGAGCAGACCGAGGTTGTGGTCAACCAAACTCTCGGGTACTGACCAAGAAAGTGTCTACTTTGTCACTCCGAGTCGAGTACCTCATGTCATACCAAAAACTTGTTAGCAGAGCGAGGTTTCGATCCTCGGACCTCTGGGTTATGGGCCCAGCACGCTTCAACTGCGCCACTATGCCTCATGTAAATTTAGAAAATGCAAACAAAATTAAAGCAGACATTCTAAAAACATTCTACAATATTTATTAAATGTGAATAGCAGTGAAGCAAAAATACCTAGTTAGCAAAGCGAGGTTTTGGTCCTCGGACCTCTGGGCTATGGGCCCATCACGCTCCCGCTGCACTACTCTGCGTAACTATTTTTAATGAAAATGAAATCCCTATCAAATACAAAATTATCCTGAGCAGACCGAGGTTGTGATCATCCGAACTCTCGGTTACTGACCAAGAAAGGGTCTACTTTGTCACTCTGAGTCGAGTACTTCAAGTCATACCAAAAACTTATTAGCAGCAGAACGAGGTTTTGATCCTCGGCACTCTGGGTTATAGGCCCAGCAAGCTTCCACTGCGCCACCATGCCTCATGTAAATTTAGAAAAACAACAAACAAAATAAAAGCAGACATTCTAAAAACATTCTAAAATAATTATTAAATTTGAATAACAGTGAAGCAAAAATACCTCTTTAGCAGAGCGAGGTTTCGGTCCTCGGGCCTCTGGGTTATGGGCCCATCACGCTCCCACGGCACCACTCTGCGTAACTATTTGTAATGAAAATGAAATCACTTTCAAGAAAATAATTATCCTGAGCAGACCGAGGTTGTGGTCAACCAAACTCTCGGGTACTAACCAAGAAAGTGTCTACTTTGTCACTCCGAGTCGAGTACCTCATGTCATACCAAAAACTTGTTAGCAGAGCGAGGTTTCGATCCTCGGACCTCTGGGTTATGGGCCCAGCACGCTTCAACTGCGCCACTATGCCTCATGTAAATTTAGAAAATGCAAACAAAATTAAAGCAGACATTCTAAAAACATTCTACAATATTTATTAAATGTGAATAGCAGTGAAGCAAAAATACCTAGTTAGCAAAGCGAGGTTTTGGTCCTCGGACCTCTGGGCTATGGGCCCATCACTCTCCCGCTGCACTACTCTGCGTAACTATTTTTAATGAAAATGAAATCCCTATCAAATACAAAATTATCCTGAGCAGACCGAGGTTGTGATCATCCGAACTCTCGGTTACTGACCAAGAAAGGGTCTATTTTGTCACTCTGAGTCGAGTACTTCAAGTCATACCAAAAACTTATTAGCAGCAGAACGAGGTTTTGATCCTCGGCACTCTGGGTTATAGGCCCAGCAAGCTTCCACTGCGCCACCATGCCTCATGTAAATTTAGAAAAACAACAAACAAAATAAAAGCAGACATTCTAAAAACATTCTAAAATAATTATTAAATTTGAATAACAGTGAAGCAAAAATACCTCTTTAGCAGAGCGAGGTTTCGGTCCTCGGGCCTCTGGGTTATGGGCCCATCACGCTCCCACGGCACCACTCTGCGTAACTATTTGTAATGAAAATGAAATCACTTTCAAGAAAATAATTATCCTGAGCAGACCGAGGTTGTGGTCAACCAAACTCTCGGGTACTGACCAAGAAAGTGTCTACTTTGTCACTCCGAGTCGAGTACCTCATGTCATACCAAAAACTTGTTAGCAGAGCGAGGTTTCGATCCTCGGACCTCTGGGTTATGGGCCCAGCACGCTTCAACTGCGCCACTATGCCTCATGTAAATTTAGAAAATGCAAACAAAATTAAAGCAGACATTCTAAAAACATTCTACAATATTTATTAAATGTGAATAGCAGTGAAGCAAAAATACCTAGTTAGCAAAGCGAGGTTTTGGTCCTCGGACCTCTGGGCTATGGGCCCATCACGCTCCCGCTGCACTACTCTGCGTAACTATTTTTAATGAAAATGAAATCCCTATCAAATACAAAATTATCCTGAGCAGACCGAGGTTGTGATCATCCGAACTCTCGGTTACTGACCAAGAAAGGGTCTACTTTGTCACTCTGAGTCGAGTACTTCAAGTCATACCAAAAACTTATTAGCAGCAGAACGAGGTTTTGATCCTCGGCACTCTGGGTTATAGGCCCAGCAAGCTTCCACTGCGCCACCATGCCTCATGTAAATTTAGAAAAACAACAAACAAAATAAAAGCAGACATTCTAAAAACATTCTAAAATAATTATTAAATTTGAATAACAGTGAAGCAAAAATACCTCTTTAGCAGAGCGAGGTTTCGGTCCTCGGGCCTCTGGGTTATGGGCCCATCACGCTCCCACGGCACCACTCTGCGTAACTATTTGTAATGAAAATGAAATCACTTTCAAGAAAATAATTATCCTGAGCAGACCGAGGTTGTGGTCAACCAAACTCTCGGGTACTGACCAAGAAAGTGTCTACTTTGTCACTCCGAGTCGAGTACCTCATGTCATACCAAAAACTTGTTAGCAGAGCGAGGTTTCGATCCTCGGACCTCTGGGTTATGGGCCCAGCACGCTTCAACTGCGCCACTATGCCTCATGTAAATTTAGAAAAACAACAAACAAAATAAAAGCGGACATTCTAAAAACATTCTAAAATAATTATTAAATTTGAATAACAGTGAAGCAAAAATACCTCTTTAGCAGAGCGAGGTTTCGGTCCTCGGGCCTCTGGGTTATGGGCCCATCACGCTCCCACGGCACCACTCTGCGTAACTATTTGTAATGAAAATGAAATCACTTTCAAGAAAATAATTATCCTGAGCAGACCGAGGTTGTGGTCAACCAAACTCTCGGGTACTGACCAAGAAAGTGTCTACTTTGTCACTCCGAGTCGAGTACCTGATGTCATACCAAAAACTTGTTAGCAGAGCGAGGTTTCGATCCTCGGACCTCTGGGTTATGGGCCCAGCACGCTTCAACTGCGCCACTATGCCTCATGTAAATTTAGAAAATGCAAACAAAATTAAAGCAGACATTCTAAAAACATTCTACAATATTTATTAAATGTGAATAGCAGTGAAGCAAAAATACCTAGTTAGCAAAGCGAGGTTTTGGTCCTCGGACCTCTGGGCTATGGGCCCATCACGCTCCCGCTGCACTACTCTGCGTAACTATTTTTAATGAAAATGAAATCCCTATCAAATACAAAATTATCCTGAGCAGACCGAGGTTGTGATCATCCGAACTCTCGGTTACTGACCAAGAAAGGGTCTACTTTGTCACTCTGAGTCGAGTACTTCAAGTCATACCAAAAACTTATTAGCAGCAGAACGAGGTTTTGATCCTCGGCACTCTGGGTTATAGGGCCAGCAAGCTTCCACTGCGCCACCATGCCTCATGTAAATTTAGAAAAACAACAAACAAAATAAAAGCAGACATTCTAAAAACATTCTAAAATAATTATTAAATTTGAATAACAGTGAAGCAAAAATACCTCTTTAGCAGAGCGAGGTTTCGGTCCTCGGGCCTCTGGGTTATGGGCCCATCACGCTCCCACGGCACCACTCTGCGTAACTATTTGTAATGAAAATGAAATCACTTTCAAGAAAATAATTATCCTGAGCAGACCGAGGTTGTGGTCAACCAAACTCTCGGGTACTGACCAAGAAAGTGTCTACTTTGTCACTCCGAGTCGAGTACCTCATGTCATACCAAAAACTTGTTAGCAGAGCGAGGTTTCGATCCTCGGACCTCTGGGTTATGGGCCCAGCACGCTTCAACTGCGCCACTATGCCTCATGTAAATTTAGAAAATGCAAACAAAATTAAAGCAGACATTCTAAAAACATTCTACAATATTTATTAAATGTGAATAGCAGTGAAGCAAAAATACCTAGTTAGCAAAGCGAGGTTTTGGTCCTCGGACCTCTGGGCTATGGGCCCATCACGCTCCCGCTGCACTACTCTGCGTAACTATTTTTAATGAAAATGAAATCCCTATCAAATACAAAATTATCCTGAGCAGACCGAGGTTGTGATCATCCGAACTCTCGGTTACTGACCAAGAAAGGGTCTACTTTGTCACTCTGAGTCGAGTACTTCAAGTCATACCAAAAACTTATTAGCAGCAGAACGAGGTTTTGATCCTCGGCACTCTGGGTTATAGGCCCAGCAAGCTTCCACTGCGCCACCATGCCTCATGTAAATTTAGAAAAACAACAAACAAAATAAAAGCAGACATTCTAAAAACATTCTAAAATAATTATTAAATTTGAATAACAGTGAAGCAAAAATACCTCTTTAGCAGAGCGAGGTTTCGGTCCTCGGGCCTCTGGGTTATGGGCCCATCACGCTCCCACGGCACCACTCTGCGTAACTATTTGTAATGAAAATGAAATCACTTTCAAGAAAATAATTATCCTGAGCAGACCGAGGTTGTGGTCAACCAAACTCTCGGGTACTGACCAAGAAAGTGTCTACTTTGTCACTCCGAGTCGAGTACCTCATGTCATACCAAAAACTTGTTAGCAGAGCGAGGTTTCGATCCTCGGACCTCTGGGTTATGGGCCCAGCACGCTTCAACTGCGCCACTATGCCTCATGTAAATTTAGAAAATGCAAACAAAATTAAAGCAGACATTCTAAAAACATTCTACAATATTTATTAAATGTGAATAGCAGTGAAGCAAAAATACCTAGTTAGCAAAGCGAGGTTTTGGTCCTCGGACCTCTGGGCTATGGGCCCATCACGCTCCCGCTGCACTACTCTGCGTAACTATTTTTAATGAAAATGAAATCCCTATCAAATACAAAATTATCCTGAGCAGACCGAGGTTGTGATCATCCGAACTCTCGGTTACTGACCAAGAAAGGGTCTACTTTGTCACTCTGAGTCGAGTACTTCAAGTCATACCAAAAACTTATTAGCAGCAGAACGAGGTTTTGATCCTCGGCACTCTGGGTTATAGGCCCAGCAAGCTTCCACTGCGCCACCATGCCTCATGTAAATTTAGAAAAACAACAAACAAAATAAAAGCAGACATTCTAAAAACATTCTAAAATAATTATTAAATTTGAATAACAGTGAAGCAAAAATACCTCTTTAGCAGAGCGAGGTTTCGGTCCTCGGGCCTCTGGGTTATGGGCCCATCACGCTCCCACGGCACCACTCTGCGTAACTATTTGTAATGAAAATGAAATCACTTTCAAGAAAATAATTATCCTGAGCAGACCGAGGTTGTGGTCAACCAAACTCTCGGGTACTGACCAAGAAAGTGTCTACTTTGTCACTCCGAGTCGAGTACCTCATGTCATACCAAAAACTTGTTAGCAGAGCGAGGTTTCGATCCTCGGACCTCTGGGTTATGGGCCCAGCACGCTTCAACTGCGCCACTATGCCTCATGTAAATTTAGAAAATGCAAACAAAATTAAAGCAGACATTCTAAAAACATTCTACAATATTTATTAAATGTGAATAGCAGTGAAGCAAAAATACCTAGTTAGCAAAGCGAGGTTTTGGTCCTCGGACCTCTGGGCTATGGGCCCATCACGCTCCCGCTGCACTACTCTGCGTAACTATTTTTAATGAAAATGAAATCCCTATCAAATACAAAATTATCCTGAGCAGACCGAGGTTGTGATCATCCGAACTCTCGGTTACTGACCAAGAAAGGGTCTACTTTGTCACTCTGAGTCGAGTACTTCAAGTCATACCAAAAACTTATTAGCAGCAGAACGAGGTTTTGATCCTCGGCACTCTGGGTTATAGGCCCAGCAAGCTTCCACTGCGCCACCATGCCTCATGTAAATTTAGAAAAACAACAAACAAAATAAAAGCAGACATTCTAAAAACATTCTAAAATAATTATTAAATTTGAATAACAGTGAAGCAAAAATACCTCTTTAGCAGAGCGAGGTTTCGGTCCTCGGGCCTCTGGGTTATGGGCCCATCACGCTCCCACGGCACCACTCTGCGTAACTATTTGTAATGAAAATGAAATCACTTTCAAGAAAATAATTATCCTGAGCAGACCGAGGTTGTGGTCAACCAAACTCTCGGGTACTGACCAAGAAAGTGTCTACTTTGTCACTCCGAGTCGAGTACCTCATGTCATACCAAAAACTTGTTAGCAGAGCGAGGTTTCGATCCTCGGACCTCTGGGTTATGGGCCCAGCACGCTTCAACTGCGCCACTATGCCTCATGTAAATTTAGAAAATGCAAACAAAATTAAAGCAGACATTCTAAAAACATTCTACAATATTTATTAAATGTGAATAGCAGTGAAGCAAAAATACCTAGTTAGCAAAGCGAGGTTTTGGTCCTCGGACCTCTGGGCTATGGGCCCATCACGCTCCCGCTGCACTACTCTGCGTAACTATTTTTAATGAAAATGAAATCCCTATCAAATACAAAATTATCCTGAGCAGACCGAGGTTGTGATCATCCGAACTCTCGGTTACTGACCAAGAAAGGGTCTACTTTGTCACTCTGAGTCGAGTACTTCAAGTCATACCAAAAACTTATTAGCAGCAGAACGAGGTTTTGATCCTCGGCACTCTGGGTTATAGGCCCAGCAAGCTTCCACTGCGCCACCATGCCTCATGTAAATTTAGAAAAACAACAAACAAAATAAAAGCAGACATTCTAAAAACATTCTAAAATAATTATTAAATTTGAATAACAGTGAAGCAAAAATACCTCTTTAGCAGAGCGAGGTTTCGGTCCTCGGGCCTCTGGGTTATGGGCCCATCACGCTCCCACGGCACCACTCTGCGTAACTATTTGTAATGAAAATGAAATCACTTTCAAGAAAATAATTATCCTGAGCAGACCGAGGTTGTGGTCAACCAAACTCTCGGGTACTGACCAAGAAAGTGTCTACTTTGTCACTCCGAGTCGAGTACCTCATGTCATACCAAAAACTTGTTAGCAGAGCGAGGTTTCGATCCTCGGACCTCTGGGTTATGGGCCCAGCACGCTTCAACTGCGCCACTATGCCTCATGTAAATTTAGAAAATGCAAACAAAATTAAAGCAGACATTCTAAAAACATTCTACAATATTTATTAAATGTGAATAGCAGTGAAGCAAAAATACCTAGTTAGCAAAGCGAGGTTTTGGTCCTCGGACCTCTGGGCTATGGGCCCATCACGCTCCCGCTGCACTACTCTGCGTAACTATTTTTAATGAAAATGAAATCCCTATCAAATACAAAATTATCCTGAGCAGACCGAGGTTGTGATCATCCGAACTCTCGGTTACTGACCAAGAAAGGGTCTACTTTGTCACTCTGAGTCGAGTACTTCAAGTCATACCAAAAACTTATTAGCAGCAGAACGAGGTTTTGATCCTCGGCACTCTGGGTTATAGGCCCAGCAAGCTTCCACTGCGCCACCATGCCTCATGTAAATTTAGAAAAACAACAAACAAAATAAAAGCAGACATTCTAAAAACATTCTAAAATAATTATTAAATTTGAATAACAGTGAAGCAAAAATACCTCTTTAGCAGAGCGAGGTTTCGGTCCTCGGGCCTCTGGGTTATGGGCCCATCACGCTCCCACGGCACCACTCTGCGTAACTATTTGTAATGAAAATGAAATCACTTTCAAGAAAATAATTATCCTGAGCAGACCGAGGTTGTGGTCAACCAAACTCTCGGGTACTGACCAAGAAAGTGTCTACTTTGTCACTCCGAGTCGAGTACCTCATGTCATACCAAAAACTTGTTAGCAGAGCGAGGTTTCGATCCTCGGACCTCTGGGTTATGGGCCCAGCACGCTTCAACTGCGCCACTATGCCTCATGTAAATTTAGAAAATGCAAACAAAATTAAAGCAGACATTCTAAAAACATTCTACAATATTTATTAAATGTGAATAGCAGTGAAGCAAAAATACCTAGTTAGCAAAGCGAGGTTTTGGTCCTCGGACCTCTGGGCTATGGGCCCATCACGCTCCCGCTGCACTACTCTGCGTAACTATTTTTAATGAAAATGAAATCCCTATCAAATACAAAATTATCCTGAGCAGACCGAGGTTGTGATCATCCGAACTCTCGGTTACTGACCAAGAAAGGGTCTACTTTGTCACTCTGAGTCGAGTACTTCAAGTCATACCAAAAACTTATTAGCAGCAGAACGAGGTTTTGATCCTCGGCACTCTGGGTTATAGGCCCAGCAAGCTTCCACTGCGCCACCATGCCTCATGTAAATTTAGAAAAACAACAAACAAAATAAAAGCAGACATTCTAAAAACATTCTAAAATAATTATTAAATTTGAATAACAGTGAAGCAAAAATACCTCTTTAGCAGAGCGAGGTTTCGGTCCTCGGGCCTCTGGGTTATGGGCCCATCACGCTCCCACGGCACCACTCTGCGTAACTATTTGTAATGAAAATGAAATCACTTTCAAGAAAATAATTATCCTGAGCAGACCGAGGTTGTGGTCAACCAAACTCTCGGGTACTGACCAAGAAAGTGTCTACTTTGTCACTCCGAGTCGAGTACCTCATGTCATACCAAAAACTTGTTAGCAGAGCGAGGTTTCGATCCTCGGACCTCTGGGTTATGGGCCCAGCACGCTTCAACTGCGCCACTATGCCTCATGTAAATTTAGAAAAACAACAAACAAAATAAAAGCAGACATTCTAAAAACATTCTAAAATAATTATTAAATTTGAATAACAGTGAAGCAAAAATACCTCTTTAGCAGAGCGAGGTTTCGGTCCTCGGGCCTCTGGGTTATGGGCCCATCACGCTCCCACGGCACCACTCTGCGTAACTATTTGTAATGAAAATGAAATCACTTTCAAGAAAATAATTATCCTGAGCAGACCGAGGTTGTGGTCAACCAAACTCTCGGGTACTGACCAAGAAAGTGTCTACTTTGTCACTCCGAGTCGAGTACCTGATGTCATACCAAAAACTTGTTAGCAGAGCGAGGTTTCGATCCTCGGACCTCTGGGTTATGGGCCCAGCACGCTTCAACTGCGCCACTATGCCTCATGTAAATTTAGAAAATGCAAACAAAATTAAAGCAGACATTCTAAAAACATTCTACAATATTTATTAAATGTGAATAGCAGTGAAGCAAAAATACCTAGTTAGCAAAGCGAGGTTTTGGTCCTCGGACCTCTGGGCTATGGGCCCATCACGCTCCCGCTGCACTACTCTGCGTAACTATTTTTAATGAAAATGAAATCCCTATCAAATACAAAATTATCCTGAGCAGACCGAGGTTGTGATCATCCGAACTCTCGGTTACTGACCAAGAAAGGGTCTACTTTGTCACTCTGAGTCGAGTACTTCAAGTCATACCAAAAACTTATTAGCAGCAGAACGAGGTTTTGATCCTCGGCACTCTGGGTTATAGGCCCAGCAAGCTTCCACTGCGCCACCATGCCTCATGTAAATTTAGAAAAACAACAAACAAAATAAAAGCAGACATTCTAAAAACATTCTAAAATAATTATTAAATTTGAATAACAGTGAAGCAAAAATACCTCTTTAGCAGAGCGAGGTTTCGGTCCTCGGGCCTCTGGGTTATGGGCCCATCACGCTCCCACGGCACCACTCTGCGTAACTATTTGTAATGAAAATGAAATCACTTTCAAGAAAATAATTATCCTGAGCAGACCGAGGTTGTGGTCAACCAAACTCTCGGGTACTGACCAAGAAAGTGTCTACTTTGTCACTCCGAGTCGAGTACCTCATGTCATACCAAAAACTTGTTAGCAGAGCGAGGTTTCGATCCTCGGACCTCTGGGTTATGGGCCCAGCACGCTTCAACTGCGCCACTATGCCTCATGTAAATTTAGAAAATGCAAACAAAATTAAAGCAGACATTCTAAAAACATTCTACGATATTTATTAAATGTGAATAGCAGTGAAGCAAAAATACCTAGTTAGCAAAGCGAGGTTTTGGTCCTCGGACCTCTGGGCTATGGGCCCATCACGCTCCCGCTGCACTACTCTGCGTAACTATTTTTAATGAAAATGAAATCCCTATCAAATACAAAATTATCCTGAGCAGACCGAGGTTGTGATCATCCGAACTCTCGGTTACTGACCAAGAAAGGGTCTACTTTGTCACTCTGAGTCGAGTACTTCAAGTCATACCAAAAACTTATTAGCAGCAGAACGAGGTTTTGATCCTCGGCACTCTGGGTTATAGGTCCAGCAAGCTTCCACTGCGCCACCATGCCTCATGTAAATTTAGAAAAACAACAAACAAAATAAAAGCAGACATTCTAAAAACATTCTAAAATAATTATTAAATTTGAATAACAGTGAAGCAAAAATACCTCTTTAGCAGAGCGAGGTTTCGGTCCTCGGGCCTCTGGGTTATGGGCCCATCACGCTCCCACGGCACCACTCTGCGTAACTATTTGTAATGAAAATGAAATCACTTTCAAGAAAATAATTATCCTGAGCAGACCGAGGTTGTGGTCAACCAAACTCTCGGGTACTGACCAAGAAAGTGTCTACTTTGTCACTCCGAGTCGAGTACCTCATGTCATACCAAAAACTTGTTAGCAGAGCGAGGTTTCGATCCTCGGACCTCTGGGTTATGGGCCCAGCACGCTTCAACTGCGCCACTATGCCTCATGTAAATTTAGAAAATGCAAACAAAATTAAAGCAGACATTCTAAAAACATTCTACAATATTTATTAAATGTGAATAGCAGTGAAGCAAAAATACCTAGTTAGCAAAGCGAGGTTTTGGTCCTCGGACCTCTGGGCTATGGGCCCATCACGCTCCCGCTGCACTACTCTGCGTAACTATTTTTAATGAAAATGAAATCCCTATCAAATACAAAATTATCCTGAGCAGACCGAGGTTGTGATCATCCGAACTCTCGGTTACTGACCAAGAAAGGGTCTACTTTGTCACTCTGAGTCGAGTACTTCAAGTCATACCAAAAACTTATTAGCAGCAGAACGAGGTTTTGATCCTCGGCACTCTGGGTTATAGGCCCAGCAAGCTTCCACTGCGCCACCATGCCTCATGTAAATTTAGAAAAACAACAAACAAAATAAAAGCAGACATTCTAAAAACATTCTAAAATAATTATTAAATTTGAATAACAGTGAAGCAAAAATACCTCTTTAGCAGAGCGAGGTTTCGGTCCTCGGGCCTCTGGGTTATGGGCCCATCACGCTCCCACGGCACCACTCTGCGTAACTATTTGTAATGAAAATGAAATCACTTTCAAGAAAATAATTATCCTGAGCAGACCGAGGTTGTGGTCAACCAAACTCTCGGGTACTGACCAAGAAAGTGTCTACTTTGTCACTCCGAGTCGAGTACCTCATGTCATACCAAAAACTTGTTAGCAGAGCGAGGTTTCGATCCTCGGACCTCTGGGTTATGGGCCCAGCACGCTTCAACTGCGCCACTATGCCTCATGTAAATTTAGAAAATGCAAACAAAATTAAAGCAGACATTCTAAAAACATTCTACAATATTTATTAAATGTGAATAGCAGTGAAGCAAAAATACCTAGTTAGCAAAGCGAGGTTTTGGTCCTCGGACCTCTGGGCTATGGGCCCATCACGCTCCCGCTGCACTACTCTGCGTAACTATTTTTAATGAAAATGAAATCCCTATCAAATACAAAATTATCCTGAGCAGACCGAGGTTGTGATCATCCGAACTCTCGGTTACTGACCAAGAAAGGGTCTACTTTGTCACTCTGAGTCGAGTACTTCAAGTCATACCAAAAACTTATTAGCAGCAGAACGAGGTTTTGATCCTCGGCACTCTGGGTTATAGGCCCAGCAAGCTTCCACTGCGCCACCATGCCTCATGTAAATTTAGAAAAACAACAAACAAAATAAAAGCAGACATTCTAAAAACATTCTAAAATAATTATTAAATTTGAATAACAGTGAAGCAAAAATACCTCTTTAGCAGAGCGAGGTTTCGGTCCTCGGGCCTCTGGGTTATGGGCCCATCACGCTCCCACGGCACCACTCTGCGTAACTATTTGTAATGAAAATGAAATCACTTTCAAGAAAATAATTATCCTGAGCAGACCGAGGTTGTGGTCAACCAAACTCTCAGGTACTGACCAAGAAAGTGTCTACTTTGTCACTCCGAGTCGAGTACCTCATGTCATACCAAAAACTTGTTAGCAGAGCGAGGTTTCGATCCTCGGACCTCTGGGTTATGGGCCCAGCACGCTTCAACTGCGCCACTATGCCTCATGTAAATTTAGAAAATGCAAACAAAATTAAAGCAGACATTCTAAAAACATTCTACAATATTTATTAAATGTGAATAGCAGTGAAGCAAAAATACCTAGTTAGCAAAGCGAGGTTTTGGTCCTCGGACCTCTGGGCTATGGGCCCATCACGCTCCCGCTGCACTACTCTGCGTAACTATTTTTAATGAAAATGAAATCCCTATCAAATACAAAATTATCCTGAGCAGACCGAGGTTGTGATCATCCGAACTCTCGGTTACTGACCAAGAAAGGGTCTACTTTGTCACTCTGAGTCGAGTACTTCAAGTCATACCAAAAACTTATTAGCAGCAGAACGAGGTTTTGATCCTCGGCACTCTGGGTTATAGGCCCAGCAAGCTTCCACTGCGCCACCATGCCTCATGTAAATTTAGAAAAACAACAAACAAAATAAAAGCAGACATTCTAAAAACATTCTAAAATAATTATTAAATTTGAATAACAGTGAAGCAAAAATACCTCTTTAGCAGAGCGAGGTTTCGGTCCTCGGGCCTCTGGGTTATGGGCCCATCACGCTCCCACGGCACCACTCTGCGTAACTATTTGTAATGAAAATGAAATCACTTTCAAGAAAATAATTATCCTGAGCAGACCGAGGTTGTGGTCAACCAAACTCTCGGGTACTGACCAAGAAAGTGTCTACTTTGTCACTCCGAGTCGAGTACCTCATGTCATACCAAAAACTTGTTAGCAGAGCGAGGTTTCGATCCTCGGACCTCTGGGTTATGGGCCCAGCACGCTTCAACTGCGCCACTATGCCTCATGTAAATTTAGAAAATGCAAACAAAATTAAAGCAGACATTCTAAAAACATTCTACAATATTTATTAAATGTGAATAGCAGTGAAGCAAAAATACCTAGTTAGCAAAGCGAGGTTTTGGTCCTCGGACCTCTGGGCTATGGGCCCATCACGCTCCCGCTGCACTACTCTGCGTAACTATTTTTAATGAAAATGAAATCCCTATCAAATACAAAATTATCCTGAGCAGACCGAGGTTGTGATCATCCGAACTCTCGGTTACTGACCAAGAAAGGGTCTACTTTGTCACTCTGAGTCGAGTACTTCAAGTCATACCAAAAACTTATTAGCAGCAGAACGAGGTTTTGATCCTCGGCACTCTGGGTTATAGGCCCAGCAAGCTTCCACTGCGCCACCATGCCTCATGTAAATTTAGAAAAACAACAAACAAAATAAAAGCAGACATTCTAAAAACATTCTAAAATAATTATTAAATTTGAATAACAGTGAAGCAAAAATACCTCTTTAGCAGAGCGAGGTTTCGGTCCTCGGGCCTCTGGGTTATGGGCCCATCACGCTCCCACGGCACCACTCTGCGTAACTATTTGTAATGAAAATGAAATCACTTTCAAGAAAATAATTATCCTGAGCAGACCGAGGTTGTGGTCAACCAAACTCTCGGGTACTGACCAAGAAAGTGTCTACTTTGTCACTCCGAGTCGAGTACCTCATGTCATACCAAAAACTTGTTAGCAGAGCGAGGTTTCGATCCTCGGACCTCTGGGTTATGGGCCCAGCACGCTTCAACTGCGCCACTATGCCTCATGTAAATTTAGAAAATGCAAACAAAATTAAAGCAGACATTCTAAAAACATTCTACAATATTTATTAAATGTGAATAGCAGTGAAGCAAAAATACCTAGTTAGCAAAGCGAGGTTTTGGTCCTCGGACCTCTGGGCTATGGGCCCATCACGCTCCCGCTGCACTACTCTGCGTAACTATTTTTAATGAAAATGAAATCCCTATCAAATACAAAATTATCCTGAGCAGACCGAGGTTGTGATCATCCGAACTCTCGGTTACTGACCAAGAAAGGGTCTACTTTGTCACTCTGAGTCGAGTACTTCAAGTCATACCAAAAACTTATTAGCAGCAGAACGAGGTTTTGATCCTCGGCACTCTGGGTTATAGGCCCAGCAAGCTTCCACTGCGCCACCATGCCTCATGTAAATTTAGAAAAACAACAAACAAAATAAAAGCAGACATTCTAAAAACATTCTAAAATAATTATTAAATTTGAATAACAGTGAAGCAAAAATACCTCTTTAGCAGAGCGAGGTTTCGGTCCTCGGGCCTCTGGGTTATGGGCCCATCACGCTCCCACGGCACCACTCTGCGTAACTATTTGTAATGAAAATGAAATCACTTTCAAGAAAATAATTATCCTGAGCAGACCGAGGTTGTGGTCAACCAAACTCTCGGGTACTGACCAAGAAAGTGTCTACTTTGTCACTCCGAGTCGAGTACCTCATGTCATACCAAAAACTTGTTAGCAGAGCGAGGTTTCGATCCTCGGACCTCTGGGTTATGGGCCCAGCACGCTTCAACTGCGCCACTGTGCCTCATGTAAATTTAGAAAATGCAAACAAAATTAAAGCAGACATTCTAAAAACATTCTACAATATTTATTAAATGTGAATAGCAGTGAAGCAAAAATACCTAGTTAGCAAAGCGAGGTTTTGGTCCTCGGACCTCTGGGCTATGGGCCCATCACGCTCCCGCTGCACTACTCTGCGTAACTATTTTTAATGAAAATGAAATCCCTATCAAATACAAAATTATCCTGAGCAGACCGAGGTTGTGATCATCCGAACTCTCGGTTACTGACCAAGAAAGGGTCTACTTTGTCACTCTGAGTCGAGTACTTCAAGTCATACCAAAAACTTATTAGCAGCAGAACGAGGTTTTGATCCTCGGCACTCTGGGTTATAGGCCCAGCAAGCTTCCACTGCGCCACCATGCCTCATGTAAATTTAGAAAAACAACAAACAAAATAAAAGCAGACATTCTAAAAACATTCTAAAATAATTATTAAATTTGAATAACAGTGAAGCAAAAATACCTCTTTAGCAGAGCGAGGTTTCGGTCCTCGGGCCTCTGGGTTATGGGCCCATCACGCTCCCACGGCACCACTCTGCGTAACTATTTGTAATGAAAATGAAATCACTTTCAAGAAAATAATTATCCTGAGCAGACCGAGGTTGTGGTCAACCAAACTCTCGGGTACTGACCAAGAAAGTGTCTACTTTGTCACTCCGAGTCGAGTACCTCATGTCATACCAAAAACTTGTTAGCAGAGCGAGGTTTCGATCCTCGGACCTCTGGGTTATGGGCCCAGCACGCTTCAACTGCGCCACTATGCCTCATGTAAATTTAGAAAATGCAAACAAAATTAAAGCAGACATTCTAAAAACATTCTACAATATTTATTAAATGTGAATAGCAGTGAAGCAAAAATACCTAGTTAGCAAAGCGAGGTTTTGGTCCTCGGACCTCTGGGCTATGGGCCCATCACGCTCCCGCTGCACTACTCTGCGTAACTATTTTTAATGAAAATGAAATCCCTATCAAATACAAAATTATCCTGAGCAGACCGAGGTTGTGATCATCCGAACTCTCGGTTACTGACCAAGAAAGGGTCTACTTTGTCACTCTGAGTCGAGTACTTCAAGTCATACCAAAAACTTATTAGCAGCAGAACGAGGTTTTGATCCTCGGCACTCTGGGTTATAGGCCCAGCAAGCTTCCACTGCGCCACCATGCCTCATGTAAATTTAGAAAAACAACAAACAAAATAAAAGCAGACATTCTAAAAACATTCTAAAATAATTATTAAATTTGAATAACAGTGAAGCAAAAATACCTCTTTAGCAGAGCGAGGTTTCGGTCCTCGGGCCTCTGGGTTATGGGCCCATCACGCTCCCACGGCACCACTCTGCGTAACTATTTGTAATGAAAATGAAATCACTTTCAAGAAAATAATTATCCTGAGCAGACCGAGGTTGTGGTCAACCAAACTCTCGGGTACTGACCAAGAAAGTGTCTACTTTGTCACTCCGAGTCGAGTACCTCATGTCATACCAAAAACTTGTTAGCAGAGCGAGGTTTCGATCCTCGGACCTCTGGGTTATGGGCCCAGCACGCTTCAACTGCGCCACTATGCCTCATGTAAATTTAGAAAATGCAAACAAAATTAAAGCAGACATTCTAAAAACATTCTACAATATTTATTAAATGTGAATAGCAGTGAAGCAAAAATACCTAGTTAGCAAAGCGAGGTTTTGGTCCTCGGACCTCTGGGCTATGGGCCCATCACGCTCCCGCTGCACTACTCTGCGTAACTATTTTTAATGAAAATGAAATCCCTATCAAATACAAAATTATCCTGAGCAGACCGAGGTTGTGATCATCCGAACTCTCGGTTACTGACCAAGAAAGGGTCTACTTTGTCACTCTGAGTCGAGTACTTCAAATCATACCAAAAACTTATTAGCAGCAGAACGAGGTTTTGATCCTCGGCACTCTGGGTTATAGGCCCAGCAAGCTTCCACTGCGCCACCATGCCTCATGTAAATTTAGAAAAACAACAAACAAAATAAAAGCAGACATTCTAAAAACATTCTAAAATAATTATTAAATTTGAATAACAGTGAAGCAAAAATACCTCTTTAGCAGAGCGAGGTTTCGGTCCTCGGGCCTCTGGGTTATGGGCCCATCACGCTCCCACGGCACCACTCTGCGTAACTATTTGTAATGAAAATGAAATCACTTTCAAGAAAATAATTATCCTGAGCAGACCGAGGTTGTGGTCAACCAAACTCTCGGGTACTGACCAAGAAAGTGTCTACTTTGTCACTCCGAGTCGAGTACCTCATGTCATACCAAAAACTTGTTAGCAGAGCGAGGTTTCGATCCTCGGACCTCTGGGTTATGGGCCCAGCACGCTTCAACTGCGCCACTATGCCTCATGTAAATTTAGAAAATGCAAACAAAATTAAAGCAGACATTCTAAAAACATTCTACAATATTTATTAAATGTGAATAGCAGTGAAGCAAAAATACCTAGTTAGCAAAGCGAGGTTTTGGTCCTCGGACCTCTGGGCTATGGGCCCATCACGCTCCCGCTGCACTACTCTGCGTAACTATTTTTAATGAAAATGAAATCCCTATCAAATACAAAATTATCCTGAGCAGACCGAGGTTGTGATCATCCGAACTCTCGGTTACTGACCAAGAAAGGGTCTACTTTGTCACTCTGAGTCGAGTACTTCAAGTCATACCAAAAACTTATTAGCAGCAGAACGAGGTTTTGATCCTCGGCACTCTGGGTTATAGGCCCAGCAAGCTTCCACTGCGCCACCATGCCTCATGTAAATTTAGAAAAACAACAAACAAAATAAAAGCAGACATTCTAAAAACATTCTAAAATAATTATTAAATTTGAATAACAGTGAAGCAAAAATACCTCTTTAGCAGAGCGAGGTTTCGGTCCTCGGGCCTCTGGGTTATGGGCCCATCACGCTCCCACGGCACCACTCTGCGTAACTATTTGTAATGAAAATGAAATCACTTTCAAGAAAATAATTATCCTGAGCAGACCGAGGTTGTGGTCAACCAAACTCTCGGGTACTGACCAAGAAAGTGTCTACTTTGTCACTCCGAGTCGAGTACCTCATGTCATACCAAAAACTTGTTAGCAGAGCGAGGTTTCGATCCTCGGACCTCTGGGTTATGGGCCCAGCACGCTTCAACTGCGCCACTATGCCTCATGTAAATTTAGAAAATGCAAACAAAATTAAAGCAGACATTCTAAAAACATTCTACAATATTTATTAAATGTGAATAGCAGTGAAGCAAAAATACCTAGTTAGCAAAGCGAGGTTTTGGTCCTCGGACCTCTGGGCTATGGGCCCATCACGCTCCCGCTGCACTACTCTGCGTAACTATTTTTAATGAAAATGAAATCCCTATCAAATACAAAATTATCCTGAGCAGACCGAGGTTGTGATCATCCGAACTCTCGGTTACTGACCAAGAAAGGGTCTACTTTGTCACTCTGAGTCGAGTACTTCAAGTCATACCAAAAACTTATTAGCAGCAGAACGAGGTTTTGATCCTCGGCACTCTGGGTTATAGGCCCAGCAAGCTTCCACTGCGCCACCATGCCTCATGTAAATTTAGAAAAACAACAAACAAAATAAAAGCAGACATTCTAAAAACATTCTAAAATAATTATTAAATTTGAATAACAGTGAAGCAAAAATACCTCTTTAGCAGAGCGAGGTTTCGGTCCTCGGGCCTCTGGGTTATGGGCCCATCACGCTCCCACGGCACCACTCTGCGTAACTATTTGTAATGAAAATGAAATCACTTTCAAGAAAATAATTATCCTGAGCAGACCGAGGTTGTGGTCAACCAAACTCTCGGGTACTGACCAAGAAAGTGTCTACTTTGTCACTCCGAGTCGAGTACCTCATGTCATACCAAAAACTTGTTAGCAGAGCGAGGTTTCGATCCTCGGACCTCTGGGTTATGGGCCCAGCACGCTTCAACTGCGCCACTATGCCTCATGTAAATTTAGAAAATGCAAACAAAATTAAAGCAGACATTCTAAAAACATTCTACAATATTTATTAAATGTGAATAGCAGTGAAGCAAAAATACCTAGTTAGCAAAGCGAGGTTTTGGTCCTCGGACCTCTGGGCTATGGGCCCATCACGCTCCCGCTGCACTACTCTGCGTAACTATTTTTAATGAAAATGAAATCCCTATCAAATACAAAATTATCCTGAGCAGACCGAGGTTGTGATCATCCGAACTCTCGGTTACTGACCAAGAAAGGGTCTACTTTGTCACTCTGAGTCGAGTACTTCAAGTCATACCAAAAACTTATTAGCAGCAGAACGAGGTTTTGATCCTCGGCACTCTGGGTTATAGGCCCAGCAAGCTTCCACTGCGCCACCATGCCTCATGTAAATTTAGAAAAACAACAAACAAAATAAAAGCAGACATTCTAAAAACATTCTAAAATAATTATTAAATTTGAATAACAGTGAAGCAAAAATACCTCTTTAGCAGAGCGAGGTTTCGGTCCTCGGGCCTCTGGGTTATGGGCCCATCACGCTCCCACGGCACCACTCTGCGTAACTATTTGTAATGAAAATGAAATCACTTTCAAGAAAATAATTATCCTGAGCAGACCGAGGTTGTGGTCAACCAAACTCTCGGGTACTGACCAAGAAAGTGTCTACTTTGTCACTCCGAGTCGAGTACCTCATGTCATACCAAAAACTTGTTAGCAGAGCGAGGTTTCGATCCTCGGACCTCTGGGTTATGGGCCCAGCACGCTTCAACTGCGCCACTATGCCTCATGTAAATTTAGAAAATGCAAACAAAATTAAAGCAGACATTCTAAAAACATTCTACAATATTTATTAAATGTGAATAGCAGTGAAGCAAAAATACCTAGTTAGCAAAGCGAGGTTTTGGTCCTCGGACCTCTGGGCTATGGGCCCATCACGCTCCCGCTGCACTACTCTGCGTAACTATTTTTAATGAAAATGAAATCCCTATCAAATACAAAATTATCCTGAGCAGACCGAGGTTGTGATCATCCGAACTCTCGGTTACTGACCAAGAAAGGGTCTACTTTGTCACTCTGAGTCGAGTACTTCAAGTCATACCAAAAACTTATTAGCAGCAGAACGAGGTTTTGATCCTCGGCACTCTGGGTTATAGGCCCAGCAAGCTTCCACTGTGCCACCATGCCTCATGTAAATTTAGAAAAACAACAAACAAAATAAAAGCAGACATTCTAAAAACATTCTAAAATAATTATTAAATTTGAATAACAGTGAAGCAAAAATACCTCTTTAGCAGAGCGAGGTTTCGGTCCTCGGGCCTCTGGGTTATGGGCCCATCACGCTCCCACGGCACCACTCTGCGTAACTATTTGTAATGAAAATGAAATCACTTTCAAGAAAATAATTATCCTGAGCAGACCGAGGTTGTGGTCAACCAAACTCTCGGGTACTGACCAAGAAAGTGTCTACTTTGTCACTCCGAGTCGAGTACCTCATGTCATACCAAAAACTTGTTAGCAGAGCGAGGTTTCGATCCTCGGACCTCTGGGTTATGGGCCCAGCACGCTTCAACTGCGCCACTATGCCTCATGTAAATTTAGAAAATGCAAACAAAATTAAAGCAGACATTCTAAAAACATTCTACAATATTTATTAAATGTGAATAGCAGTGAAGCAAAAATACCTAGTTAGCAAAGCGAGGTTTTGGTCCTCGGACCTCTGGGCTATGGGCCCATCACGCTCCCGCTGCACTACTCTGCGTAACTATTTTTAATGAAAATGAAATCCCTATCAAATACAAAATTATCCTGAGCAGACCGAGGTTGTGATCATCCGAACTCTCGGTTACTGACCAAGAAAGGGTCTACTTTGTCACTCTGAGTCGAGTACTTCAAGTCATACCAAAAACTTATTAGCAGCAGAACGAGGTTTTGATCCTCGGCACTCTGGGTTATAGGCCCAGCAAGCATCCACTGCGCCACCATGCCTCATGTAAATTTAGAAAAACAACAAACAAAATAAAAGCAGACATTCTAAAAACATTCTAAAATAATTATTAAATTTGAATAACAGTGAAGCAAAAATACCTCTTTAGCAGAGCGAGGTTTCGGTCCTCGGGCCTCTGGGTTATGGGCCCATCACGCTCCCACGGCACCACTCTGCGTAACTATTTGTAATGAAAATGAAATCACTTTCAAGAAAATAATTATCCTGAGCAGACCGAGGTTGTGGTCAACCAAACTCTCGGGTACTGACCAAGAAAGTGTCTACTTTGTCACTCCGAGTCGAGTACCTCATGTCATACCAAAAACTTGTTAGCAGAGCGAGGTTTCGATCCTCGGACCTCTGGGTTATGGGCCCAGCACGCTTCAACTGCGCCACTATGCCTCATGTAAATTTAGAAAATGCAAACAAAATTAAAGCAGACATTCTAAAAACATTCTACAATATTTATTAAATGTGAATAGCAGTGAAGCAAAAATACCTAGTTAGCAAAGCGAGGTTTTGGTCCTCGGACCTCTGGGCTATGGGCCCATCACGCTCCCGCTGCACTACTCTGCGTAACTATTTTTAATGAAAATGAAATCCCTATCAAATACAAAATTATCCTGAGCAGACCGAGGTTGTGATCATCCGAACTCTCGGTTACTGACCAAGAAAGGGTCTACTTTGTCACTCTGAGTCGAGTACTTCAAGTCATACCAAAAACTTATTAGCAGCAGAACGAGGTTTTGATCCTCGGCACTCTGGGTTATAGGCCCAGCAAGCTTCCACTGCGCCACCATGCCTCATGTAAATTTAGAAAAACAACAAACAAAATAAAAGCAGACATTCTAAAAACATTCTAAAATAATTATTAAATTTGAATAACAGTGAAGCAAAAATACCTCTTTAGCAGAGCGAGGTTTCGGTCCTCGGGCCTCTGGGTTATGGGCCCATCACGCTCCCACGGCACCACTCTGCGTAACTATTTGTAATGAAAATGAAATCACTTTCAAGAAAATAATTATCCTGAGCAGACCGAGGTTGTGGTCAACCAAACTCTCGGGTACTGACCAAGAAAGTGTCTACTTTGTCACTCCGAGTCGAGTACCTCATGTCATACCAAAAACTTGTTAGCAGAGCGAGGTTTCGATCCTCGGACCTCTGGGTTATGGGCCCAGCACGCTTCAACTGCGCCACTATGCCTCATGTAAATTTAGAAAATGCAAACAAAATTAAAGCAGACATTCTAAAAACATTCTACAATATTTATTAAATGTGAATAGCAGTGAAGCAAAAATACCTAGTTAGCAAAGCGAGGTTTTGGTCCTCGGACCTCTGGGCTATGGGCCCATCACGCTCCCGCTGCACTACTCTGCGTAACTATTTTTAATGAAAATGAAATCCCTATCAAATACAAAATTATCCTGAGCAGACCGAGGTTGTGATCATCCGAACTCTCGGTTACTGACCAAGAAAGGGTCTACTTTGTCACTCTGAGTCGAGTACTTCAAGTCATACCAAAAACTTATTAGCAGCAGAACGAGGTTTTGATCCTCGGCACTCTGGGTTATAGGCCCAGCAAGCTTCCACTGCGCCACCATGCCTCATGTAAATTTAGAAAAACAACAAACAAAATAAAAGCAGACATTCTAAAAACATTCTAAAATAATTATTAAATTTGAATAACAGTGAAGCAAAAATACCTCTTTAGCAGAGCGAGGTTTCGGTCCTCGGGCCTCTGGGTTATGGGCCCATCACGCTCCCACGGCACCACTCTGCGTAACTATTTGTAATGAAAATGAAATCACTTTCAAGAAAATAATTATCCTGAGCAGACCGAGGTTGTGGTCAACCAAACTCTCGGGTACTGACCAAGAAAGTGTCTACTTTGTCACTCCGAGTCGAGTACCTCATGTCATACCAAAAACTTGTTAGCAGAGCGAGGTTTCGATCCTCGGACCTCTGGGTTATGGGCCCAGCACGCTTCAACTGCGCCACTATGCCTCATGTAAATTTAGAAAATGCAAACAAAATTAAAGCAGACATTCTAAAAACATTCTACAATATTTATTAAATGTGAATAGCAGTGAAGCAAAAATACCTAGTTAGCAAAGCGAGGTTTTGGTCCTCGGACCTCTGGGCTATGGGCCCATCACGCTCCCGCTGCACTACTCTGCGTAACTATTTTTAATGAAAATGAAATCCCTATCAAATACAAAATTATCCTGAGCAGACCGAGGTTGTGATCATCCGAACTCTCGGTTACTGACCAAGAAAGGGTCTACTTTGTCACTCTGAGTCGAGTACTTCAAGTCATACCAAAAACTTATTAGCAGCAGAACGAGGTTTTGATCCTCGGCACTCTGGGTTATAGGCCCAGCAAGCTTCCACTGCGCCACCATGCCTCATGTAAATTTAGAAAAACAACAAACAAAATAAAAGCAGACATTCTAAAAACATTCTAAAATAATTATTAAATTTGAATAACAGTGAAGCAAAAATACCTCTTTAGCAGAGCGAGGTTTCGGTCCTCGGGCCTCTGGGTTATGGGCCCATCACGCTCCCACGGCACCACTCTGCGTAACTATTTGTAATGAAAATGAAATCACTTTCAAGAAAATAATTATCCCGAGCAGACCGAGGTTGTGGTCAACCAAACTCTCGGGTACTGACCAAGAAAGTGTCTACTTTGTCACTCCGAGTCGAGTACCTCATGTCATACCAAAAACTTGTTAGCAGAGCGAGGTTTCGATCCTCGGACCTCTGGGTTATGGGCCCAGCACGCTTCAACTGCGCCACTATGCCTCATGTAAATTTAGAAAATGCAAACAAAATTAAAGCAGACATTCTAAAAACATTCTACAATATTTATTAAATGTGAATAGCAGTGAAGCAAAAATACCTAGTTAGCAAAGCGAGGTTTTGGTCCTCGGACCTCTGGGCTATGGGCCCATCACGCTCCCGCTGCACTACTCTGCGTAACTATTTTTAATGAAAATGAAATCCCTATCAAATACAAAATTATCCTGAGCAGACCGAGGTTGTGATCATCCGAACTCTCGGTTACTGACCAAGAAAGGGTCTACTTTGTCACTCTGAGTCGAGTACTTCAAGTCATACCAAAAACTTATTAGCAGCAGAACGAGGTTTTGATCCTCGGCACTCTGGGTTATAGGCCCAGCAAGCTTCCACTGCGCCACCATGCCTCATGTAAATTTAGAAAAACAACAAACAAAATAAAAGCAGACATTCTAAAAACATTCTAAAATAATTATTAAATTTGAATAACAGTGAAGCAAAAATACCTCTTTAGCAGAGCGAGGTTTCGGTCCTCGGGCCTCTGGGTTATGGGCCCATCACGCTCCCACGGCACCACTCTGCGTAACTATTTGTAATGAAAATGAAATCACTTTCAAGAAAATAATTATCCTGAGCAGACCGAGGTTGTGGTCAACCAAACTCTCGGGTACTGACCAAGAAAGTGTCTACTTTGTCACTCCGAGTCGAGTACCTCATGTCATACCAAAAACTTGTTAGCAGAGCGAGGTTTCGATCCTCGGACCTCTGGGTTATGGGCCCAGCACGCTTCAACTGCGCCACTATGCCTCATGTAAATTTAGAAAATGCAAACAAAATTAAAGCAGACATTCTAAAAACATTCTACAATATTTATTAAATGTGAATAGCAGTGAAGCAAAAATACCTAGTTAGCAAAGCGAGGTTTTGGTCCTCGGACCTCTGGGCTATGGGCCCATCACGCTCCCGCTGCACTACTCTGCGTAACTATTTTTAATGAAAATGAAATCCCTATCAAATACAAAATTATCCTGAGCAGACCGAGGTTGTGATCATCCGAACTCTCGGTTACTGACCAAGAAAGGGTCTACTTTGTCACTCTGAGTCGAGTACTTCAAGTCATACCAAAAACTTATTAGCAGCAGAACGAGGTTTTGATCCTCGGCACTCTGGGTTATAGGCCCAGCAAGCTTCCACTGCGCCACCATGCCTCATGTAAATTTAGAAAAACAACAAACAAAATAAAAGCAGACATTCTAAAAACATTCTAAAATAATTATTAAATTTGAATAACAGTGAAGCAAAAATACCTCTTTAGCAGAGCGAGGTTTCGGTCCTCGGGCCTCTGGGTTATGGGCCCATCACGCTCCCACGGCACCACTCTGCGTAACTATTTGTAATGAAAATGAAATCACTTTCAAGAAAATAATTATCCTGAGCAGACCGAGGTTGTGGTCAACCAAACTCTCGGGTACTGACCAAGAAAGTGTCTACTTTGTCACTCCGAGTCGAGTACCTCATGTCATACCAAAAACTTGTTAGCAGAGCGAGGTTTCGATCCTCGGACCTCTGGGTTATGGGCCCAGCACGCTTCAACTGCGCCACTATGCCTCATGTAAATTTAGAAAATGCAAACAAAATTAAAGCAGACATTCTAAAAACATTCTACAATATTTATTAAATGTGAATAGCAGTGAAGCAAAAATACCTAGTTAGCAAAGCGAGGTTTTGGTCCTCGGACCTCTGGGCTATGGGCCCATCACGCTCCCGCTGCACTACTCTGCGTAACTATTTTTAATGAAAATGAAATCCCTATCAAATACAAAATTATCCTGAGCAGACCGAGGTTGTGATCATCCGAACTCTCGGTTACTGACCAAGAAAGGGTCTACTTTGTCACTCTGAGTCGAGTACTTCAAGTCATACCAAAAACTTATTAGCAGCAGAACGAGGTTTTGATCCTCGGCACTCTGGGTTATAGGCCCAGCAAGCTTCCACTGCGCCACCATGCCTCATGTAAATTTAGAAAAACAACAAACAAAATAAAAGCAGACATTCTAAAAACATTCTAAAATAATTATTAAATTTGAATAACAGTGAAGCAAAAATACCTCTTTAGCAGAGCGAGGTTTCGGTCCTCGGGCCTCTGGGTTATGGGCCCATCACGCTCCCACGGCACCACTCTGCGTAACTATTTGTAATGAAAATGAAATCACTTTCAAGAAAATAATTATCCTGAGCAGACCGAGGTTGTGGTCAACCAAACTCTCGGGTACTGACCAAGAAAGTGTCTACTTTGTCACTCCGAGTCGAGTACCTCATGTCATACCAAAAACTTGTTAGCAGAGCGAGGTTTCGATCCTCGGACCTCTGGGTTATGGGCCCAGCACGCTTCAACTGCGCCACTATGCCTCATGTAAATTTAGAAAATGCAAACAAAATTAAAGCAGACATTCTAAAAACATTCTACAATATTTATTAAATGTGAATAGCAGTGAAGCAAAAATACCTAGTTAGCAAAGCGAGGTTTTGGTCCTCGGACCTCTGGGCTATGGGCCCATCACGCTCCCGCTGCACTACTCTGCGTAACTATTTTTAATGAAAATGAAATCCCTATCAAATACAAAATTATCCTGAGCAGACCGAGGTTGTGATCATCCGAACTCTCGGTTACTGACCAAGAAAGGGTCTACTTTGTCACTCTGAGTCGAGTACTTCAAGTCATACCAAAAACTTATTAGCAGCAGAACGAGGTTTTGATCCTCGGCACTCTGGGTTATAGGCCCAGCAAGCTTCCACTGCGCCACCATGCCTCATGTAAATTTAGAAAAACAACAAACAAAATAAAAGCAGACATTCTAAAAACATTCTAAAATAATTATTAAATTTGAATAACAGTGAAGCAAAAATACCTCTTTAGCAGAGCGAGGTTTCGGTCCTCGGGCCTCTGGGTTATGGGCCCATCACGCTCCCACGGCACCACTCTGCGTAACTATTTGTAATGAAAATGAAATCACTTTCAAGAAAATAATTATCCTGAGCAGACCGAGGTTGTGGTCAACCAAACTCTCGGGTACTGACCAAGAAAGTGTCTACTTTGTCACTCCGAGTCGAGTACCTCATGTCATACCAAAAACTTGTTAGCAGAGCGAGGTTTCGATCCTCGGACCTCTGGGTTATGGGCCCAGCACGCTTCAACTGCGCCACTATGCCTCATGTAAATTTAGAAAATGCAAACAAAATTAAAGCAGACATTCTAAAAACAATCTACAATATTTATTAAATGTGAATAGCAGTGAAGCAAAAATACCTAGTTAGCAAAGCGAGGTTTTGGTCCTCGGACCTCTGGGCTATGGGCCCATCACGCTCCCGCTGCACTACTCTGCGTAACTATTTTTAATGAAAATGAAATCCCTATCAAATACAAAATTATCCTGAGCAGACCGAGGTTGTGATCATCCGAACTCTCGGTTACTGACCAAGAAAGGGTCTACTTTGTCACTCTGAGTCGAGTACTTCAAGTCATACCAAAAACTTATTAGCAGCAGAACGAGGTTTTGATCCTCGGCACTCTGGGTTATAGGCCCAGCAAGCTTCCACTGTGCCACCATGCCTCATGTAAATTTAGAAAAACAACAAACAAAATAAAAGCAGACATTCTAAAAACATTCTAAAATAATTATTAAATTTGAATAACAGTGAAGCAAAAATACCTCTTTAGCAGAGCGAGGTTTCGGTCCTCGGGCCTCTGGGTTATGGGCCCATCACGCTCCCACGGCACCACTCTGCGTAACTATTTGTAATGAAAATGAAATCACTTTCAAGAAAATAATTATCCTGAGCAGACCGAGGTTGTGGTCAACCAAACTCTCGGGTACTGACCAAGAAAGTGTCTACTTTGTCACTCCGAGTCGAGTACCTCATGTCATACCAAAAACTTGTTAGCAGAGCGAGGTTTCGATCCTCGGACCTCTGGGTTATGGGCCCAGCACGCTTCAACTGCGCCACTATGCCTCATGTAAATTTAGAAAATGCAAACAAAATTAAAGCAGACATTCTAAAAACATTCTACAATATTTATTAAATGTGAATAGCAGTGAAGCAAAAATACCTAGTTAGCAAAGCGAGGTTTTGGTCCTCGGACCTCTGGGCTATGGGCCCATCACGCTCCCGCTGCACTACTCTGCGTAACTATTTTTAATGAAAATGAAATCCCTATCAAATACAAAATTATCCTGAGCAGACCGAGGTTGTGATCATCCGAACTCTCGGTTACTGACCAAGAAAGGGTCTACTTTGTCACTCTGAGTCGAGTACTTCAAGTCATACCAAAAACTTATTAGCAGCAGAACGAGGTTTTGATCCTCGGCACTCTGGGTTATAGGCCCAGCAAGCTTCCACTGCGCCACCATGCCTCATGTAAATTTAGAAAAACAACAAACAAAATAAAAGCAGACATTCTAAAAACATTCTAAAATAATTATTAAATTTGAATAACAGTGAAGCAAAAATACCTCTTTAGCAGAGCGAGGTTTCGGTCCTCGGGCCTCTGGGTTATGGGCCCATCACGCTCCCACGGCACCACTCTGCGTAACTATTTGTAATGAAAATGAAATCACTTTCAAGAAAATAATTATCCTGAGCAGACCGAGGTTGTGGTCAACCAAACTCTCGGGTACTGACCAAGAAAGTGTCTACTTTGTCACTCCGAGTCGAGTACCTCATGTCATACCAAAAACTTGTTAGCAGAGCGAGGTTTCGATCCTCGGACCTCTGGGTTATGGGCCCAGCACGCTTCAACTGCGCCACTATGCCTCATGTAAATTTAGAAAATGCAAACAAAATTAAAGCAGACATTATAAAAACATTCTACAATATTTATTAAATGTGAATAGCAGTGAAGCAAAAATACCTAGTTAGCAAAGCGAGGTTTTGGTCCTCGGACCTCTGGGCTATGGGCCCATCACGCTCCCGCTGCACTACTCTGCGTAACTATTTTTAATGAAAATGAAATCCCTATCAAATACAAAATTATCCTGAGCAGACCGAGGTTGTGATCATCCGAACTCTCGGTTACTGACCAAGAAAGGGTCTACTTTGTCACTCTGAGTCGAGTACTTCAAGTCATACCAAAAACTTATTAGCAGCAGAACGAGGTTTTGATCCTCGGCACTCTGGGTTATAGGCCCAGCAAGCTTCCACTGCGCCACCATGCCTCATGTAAATTTAGAAAAACAACAAACAAAATAAAAGCAGACATTCTAAAAACATTCTAAAATAATTATTAAATTTGAATAACAGTGAAGCAAAAATACCTCTTTAGCAGAGCGAGGTTTCGGTCCTCGGGCCTCTGGGTTATGGGCCCATCACGCTCCCACGGCACCACTCTGCGTAACTATTTGTAATGAAAATGAAATCACTTTCAAGAAAATAATTATCCTGAGCAGACCGAGGTTGTGGTCAACCAAACTCTCGGGTACTGACCAAGAAAGTGTCTACTTTGTCACTCCGAGTCGAGTACCTCATGTCATACCAAAAACTTGTTAGCAGAGCGAGGTTTCGATCCTCGGACCTCTGGGTTATGGGCCCAGCACGCTTCAACTGCGCCACTATGCCTCATGTAAATTTAGAAAATGCAAACAAAATTAAAGCAGACATTCTAAAAACATTCTACAATATTTATTAAATGTGAATAGCAGTGAAGCAAAAATACCTAGTTAGCAAAGCGAGGTTTTGGTCCTCGGACCTCTGGGCTATGGGCCCATCACGCTCCCGCTGCACTACTCTGCGTAACTATTTTTAATGAAAATGAAATCCCTATCAAATACAAAATTATCCTGAGCAGACCGAGGTTGTGATCATCCGAACTCTCGGTTACTGACCAAGAAAGGGTCTACTTTGTCACTCTGAGTCGAGTACTTCAAGTCATACCAAAAACTTATTAGCAGCAGAACGAGGTTTTGATCCTCGGCACTCTGGGTTATAGGCCCAGCAAGCTTCCACTGCGCCACCATGCCTCATGTAAATTTAGAAAAACAACAAACAAAATAAAAGCAGACATTCTAAAAACATTCTAAAATAATTATTAAATTTGAATAACAGTGAAGCAAAAATACCTCTTTAGCAGAGCGAGGTTTCGGTCCTCGGGCCTCTGGGTTATGGGCCCATCACGCTCCCACGGCACCACTCTGCGTAACTATTTGTAATGAAAATGAAATCACTTTCAAGAAAATAATTATCCTGAGCAGACCGAGGTTGTGGTCAACCAAACTCTCGGGTACTGACCAAGAAAGTGTCTACTTTGTCACTCCGAGTCGAGTACCTCATGTCATACCAAAAACTTGTTAGCAGAGCGAGGTTTCGATCCTCGGACCTCTGGGTTATGGGCCCAGCACGCTTCAACTGCGCCACTATGCCTCATGTAAATTTAGAAAATGCAAACAAAATTAAAGCAGACATTCTAAAAACATTCTACAATATTTATTAAATGTGAATAGCAGTGAAGCAAAAATACCTAGTTAGCAAAGCGAGGTTTTGGTCCTCGGACCTCTGGGCTATGGGCCCATCACGCTCCCGCTGCACTACTCTGCGTAACTATTTTTAATGAAAATGAAATCCCTATCAAATACAAAATTATCCTGAGCAGACCGAGGTTGTGATCATCCGAACTCTCGGTTACTGACCAAGAAAGGGTCTACTTTGTCACTCTGAGTCGAGTACTTCAAGTCATACCAAAAACTTATTAGCAGCAGAACGAGGTTTTGATCCTCGGCACTCTGGGTTATAGGCCCAGCAAGCTTCCACTGCGCCACCATGCCTCATGTAAATTTAGAAAAACAACAAACAAAATAAAAGCAGACATTCTAAAAACATTCTAAAATAATTATTAAATTTGAATAACAGTGAAGCAAAAATACCTCTTTAGCAGAGCGAGGTTTCGGTCCTCGGGCCTCTGGGTTATGGGCCCATCACGCTCCCACGGCACCACTCTGCGTAACTATTTGTAATGAAAATGAAATCACTTTCAAGAAAATAATTATCCTGAGCAGACCGAGGTTGTGGTCAACCAAACTCTCGGGTACTGACCAAGAAAGTGTCTACTTTGTCACTCCGAGTCGAGTACCTCATGTCATACCAAAAACTTGTTAGCAGAGCGAGGTTTCGATCCTCGGACCTCTGGGTTATGGGCCCAGCACGCTTCAACTGCGCCACTATGCCTCATGTAAATTTAGAAAATGCAAACAAAATTAAAGCAGACATTCTAAAAACATTCTACAATATTTATTAAATGTGAATAGCAGTGAAGCAAAAATACCTAGTTAGCAAAGCGAGGTTTTGGTCCTCGGACCTCTGGGCTATGGGCCCATCACGCTCCCGCTGCACTACTCTGCGTAACTATTTTTAATGAAAATGAAATCCCTATCAAATACAAAATTATCCTGAGCAGACCGAGGTTGTGATCATCCGAACTCTCGGTTACTGACCAAGAAAGGGTCTACTTTGTCACTCTGAGTCGAGTACTTCAAGTCATACCAAAAACTTATTAGCAGCAGAACGAGGTTTTGATCCTCGGCACTCTGGGTTATAGGCCCAGCAAGCTTCCACTGCGCCACCATGCCTCATGTAAATTTAGAAAAACAACAAACAAAATAAAAGCAGACATTCTAAAAACATTCTAAAATAATTATTAAATTTGAATAACAGTGAAGCAAAAATACCTCTTTAGCAGAGCGAGGTTTCGGTCCTCGGGCCTCTGGGTTATGGGCCCATCACGCTCCCACGGCACCACTCTGCGTAACTATTTGTAATGAAAATGAAATCACTTTCAAGAAAATAATTATCCTGAGCAGACCGAGGTTGTGGTCAACCAAACTCTCGGGTACTGACCAAGAAAGTGTCTACTTTGTCACTCCGAGTCGAGTACCTCATGTCATACCAAAAACTTGTTAGCAGAGCGAGGTTTCGATCCTCGGACCTCTGGGTTATGGGCCCAGCACGCTTCAACTGCGCCACTATGCCTCATGTAAATTTAGAAAATGCAAACAAAATTAAAGCAGACATTCTAAAAACATTCTACAATATTTATTAAATGTGAATAGCAGTGAAGCAAAAATACCTAGTTAGCAAAGCGAGGTTTTGGTCCTCGGACCTCTGGGCTATGGGCCCATCACGCTCCCGCTGCACTACTCTGCGTAACTATTTTTAATGAAAATGAAATCCCTATCAAATACAAAATTATCCTGAGCAGACCGAGGTTGTGATCATCCGAACTCTCGGTTACTGACCAAGAAAGGGTCTACTTTGTCACTCTGAGTCGAGTACTTCAAGTCATACCAAAAACTTATTAGCAGCAGAACGAGGTTTTGATCCTCGGCACTCTGGGTTATAGGCCCAGCAAGCTTCCACTGCGCCACCATGCCTCATGTAAATTTAGAAAAACAACAAACAAAATAAAAGCAGACATTCTAAAAACATTCTAAAATAATTATTAAATTTGAATAACAGTGAAGCAAAAATACCTCTTTAGCAGAGCGAGGTTTCGGTCCTCGGGCCTCTGGGTTATGGGCCCATCACGCTCCCACGGCACCACTCTGCGTAACTATTTGTAATGAAAATGAAATCACTTTCAAGAAAATAATTATCCTGAGCAGACCGAGGTTGTGGTCAACCAAACTCTCGGGTACTGACCAAGAAAGTGTCTACTTTGTCACTCCGAGTCGAGTACCTCATGTCATACCAAAAACTTGTTAGCAGAGCGAGGTTTCGATCCTCGGACCTCTGGGTTATGGGCCCAGCACGCTTCAACTGCGCCACTATGCCTCATGTAAATTTAGAAAATGCAAACAAAATTAAAGCAGACATTCTAAAAACATTCTACAATATTTATTAAATGTGAATAGCAGTGAAGCAAAAATACCTAGTTAGCAAAGCGAGGTTTTGGTCCTCGGACCTCTGGGCTATGGGCCCATCACGCTCCCGCTGCACTACTCTGCGTAACTATTTTTAATGAAAATGAAATCCCTATCAAATACAAAATTATCCTGAGCAGACCGAGGTTGTGATCATCCGAACTCTCGGTTACTGACCAAGAAAGGGTCTACTTTGTCACTCTGAGTCGAGTACTTCAAGTCATACCAAAAACTTATTAGCAGCAGAACGAGGTTTTGATCCTCGGCACTCTGGGTTATAGGCCCAGCAAGCTTCCACTGCGCCACCATGCCTCATGTAAATTTAGAAAAACAACAAACAAAATAAAAGCAGACATTCTAAAAACATTCTAAAATAATTATTAAATTTGAATAACAGTGAAGCAAAAATACCTCTTTAGCAGAGCGAGGTTTCGGTCCTCGGGCCTCTGGGTTATGGGCCCATCACGCTCCCACGGCACCACTCTGCGTAACTATTTGTAATGAAAATGAAATCACTTTCAAGAAAATAATTATCCTGAGCAGACCGAGGTTGTGGTCAACCAAACTCTCGGGTACTGACCAAGAAAGTGTCTACTTTGTCACTCCGAGTCGAGTACCTCATGTCATACCAAAAACTTGTTAGCAGAGCGAGGTTTCGATCCTCGGACCTCTGGGTTATGGGCCCAGCACGCTTCAACTGCGCCACTATGCCTCATGTAAATTTAGAAAATGCAAACAAAATTAAAGCAGACATTCTAAAAACATTCTACAATATTTATTAAATGTGAATAGCAGTGAAGCAAAAATACCTAGTTAGCAAAGCGAGGTTTTGGTCCTCGGACCTCTGGGCTATGGGCCCATCACGCTCCCGCTGCACTACTCTGCGTAACTATTTTTAATGAAAATGAAATCCCTATCAAATACAAAATTATCCTGAGCAGACCGAGGTTGTGATCATCCGAACTCTCGGTTACTGACCAAGAAAGGGTCTACTTTGTCACTCTGAGTCGAGTACTTCAAGTCATACCAAAAACTTATTAGCAGCAGAACGAGGTTTTGATCCTCGGCACTCTGGGTTATAGGCCCAGCAAGCTTCCACTGCGCCACCATGCCTCATGTAAATTTAGAAAAACAACAAACAAAATAAAAGCAGACATTCTAAAAACATTCTAAAATAATTATTAAATTTGAATAACAGTGAAGCAAAAATACCTCTTTAGCAGAGCGAGGTTTCGGTCCTCGGGCCTCTGGGTTATGGGCCCATCACGCTCCCACGGCACCACTCTGCGTAACTATTTGTAATGAAAATGAAATCACTTTCAAGAAAATAATTATCCTGAGCAGACCGAGGTTGTGGTCAACCAAACTCTCGGGTACTGACCAAGAAAGTGTCTACTTTGTCACTCCGAGTCGAGTACCTCATGTCATACCAAAAACTTGTTAGCAGAGCGAGGTTTCGATCCTCGGACCTCTGGGTTATGGGCCCAGCACGCTTCAACTGCGCCACTATGCCTCATGTAAATTTAGAAAATGCAAACAAAATTAAAGCAGACATTCTAAAAACATTCTACAATATTTATTAAATGTGAATAGCAGTGAAGCAAAAATACCTAGTTAGCAAAGCGAGGTTTTGGTCCTCGGACCTCTGGGCTATGGGCCCATCACGCTCCCGCTGCACTACTCTGCGTAACTATTTTTAATGAAAATGAAATCCCTATCAAATACAAAATTATCCTGAGCAGACCGAGGTTGTGATCATCCGAACTCTCGGTTACTGACCAAGAAAGGGTCTACTTTGTCACTCTGAGTCGAGTACTTCAAGTCATACCAAAAACTTATTAGCAGCAGAACGAGGTTTTGATCCTCGGCACTCTGGGTTATAGGCCCAGCAAGCTTCCACTGCGCCACCATGCCTCATGTAAATTTAGAAAAACAACAAACAAAATAAAAGCAGACATTCTAAAAACATTCTAAAATAATTATTAAATTTGAATAACAGTGAAGCAAAAATACCTCTTTAGCAGAGCGAGGTTTCGGTCCTCGGGCCTCTGGGTTATGGGCCCATCACGCTCCCACGGCACCACTCTGCGTAACTATTTGTAATGAAAATGAAATCACTTTCAAGAAAATAATTATCCTGAGCAGACCGAGGTTGTGGTCAACCAAACTCTCGGGTACTGACCAAGAAAGTGTCTACTTTGTCACTCCGAGTCGAGTACCTCATGTCATACCAAAAACTTGTTAGCAGAGCGAGGTTTCGATCCTCGGACCTCTGGGTTATGGGCCCAGCACGCTTCAACTGCGCCACTATGCCTCATGTAAATTTAGAAAATGCAAACAAAATTAAAGCAGACATTCTAAAAACATTCTACAATATTTATTAAATGTGAATAGCAGTGAAGCAAAAATACCTAGTTAGCAAAGCGAGGTTTTGGTCCTCGGACCTCTGGGCTATGGGCCCATCACGCTCCCGCTGCACTACTCTGCGTAACTATTTTTAATGAAAATGAAATCCCTATCAAATACAAAATTATCCTGAGCAGACCGAGGTTGTGATCATCCGAACTCTCGGTTACTGACCAAGAAAGGGTCTACTTTGTCACTCTGAGTCGAGTACTTCAAGTCATACCAAAAACTTATTAGCAGCAGAACGAGGTTTTGATCCTCGGCACTCTGGGTTATAGGCCCAGCAAGCTTCCACTGTGCCACCATGCCTCATGTAAATTTAGAAAAACAACAAACAAAA